>NJDC01005077.1:147117-157499 GCA_002245475.1 Calephelis virginiensis
TACTAAAAGCACTTGTGGAACTATAAATTACTCATCGTTTTTAGTAGGCAAAAACGAATGGTCAAATTTACGGATGACGCCTAGTGGATTATAGGAACCGGGCATAAGACATATATTTATTTGCTGAATATGTGTGTTAGTAGTTGTTACAAAAACATATTAATGTACTAACCTTATGGTTTCCAAATATTTTTATATATATATATATATGTTCAAGATTATTATTGAAATTGATAAATTATTATATAGATATTAATATTTGAACAATGTTAAAGAAACGTGATTTGGTTTAACCCAAACTACCACCGTTTTAAAACCTAGCTAGTCAGTAGAAGAAACGGCAGAACAAAGTTCCTGGACTTATAGTCTTTCTGCTTTGAACTGCTACTTGTGTCATAAAGTCTGCATTTTCTAATCTGGGTTTTTTTTAATTTATTCTCGTATTTATTAAAGTATTTCTATGTATTAGTATCGTTGACTTACACCCATAACAATAGTATATAATTGGTTGAATTCAATTCGAGTAAATTGTCGGGGGATATTTATTTCCAAGTCTATATTTTGTTAGTTTGATTTTTTTTTCTCAAACGAAAATTCAGTTCCGTTACTACTTATCCCATTATGTGATTAATTTCGCCATTTGTACAACAAAGTTTACCGGCACTTTCGTTGCAAATAAATAAATCTAAAAGCAGTTATTTTTGTCTTTTCACTGTCTTCAGATTTATTAAAAAAATCATATCTCCTTTTGTAACAAAATTGTCCAAGTAAAGTGAAAGCTAAGTGAATAATAGGAATTTGCATGAATATTATATTAGAATATTACGAGATCAAATTATTTTTATTTCACCTTTGCCTAAACAATATGGATGAAATACGTCTTTGAGTACTTTATAATTTAAGCTTTATTTGATGTATTTGTAATTTCTCTGTATTTGGTGCACAATAAAGAGTTATTGTATTGTAATGAAATAAAAACATCATTACAGAAAATTTAATATACTTTCGTAACAAACGCTTTGAGTAGAAAATTAAATGATTAATTTATTAAAGCACTTAGTCGGCCAATTAAATGTCGGTGCCACTCCGTACAAGTGTTTCTCAAATATTTTTAAAGGCAGCCAGCCCGTTTCCATTGTTTTATGATCAATCTTCGTTATTATTTGTACTAAACGTACCTTTATTAATTTTTGTTCGCTTATTCTCTTAATTGCTCCACGATTATTGTAGCAGCCTGAGGAGTTACAAAACCGTGGTTAATAAACTGGAAATCGTTAAATGTAAGATCATATTTAGAAATTCTACCTATATTTATTACTAAGGATTGTTGAAATCTGTGATCTTGCAAATTACATTTCAATTACTTTAGGTTTTGCTGTTTTACAGCGTTTGAATTATTTGATAAATATATTTCGTGTATCGAAAGGTTCAAGTCTCATTTTGGGCCGATTCCAAAAAAGAAGGAGGTTCTTTATTCGATTTCACTGGTATGTTTGTTACGCGATTACTCGGCCAACAGTCAAACAATTTTGATGTTTAGAAAAACATCAAAATTGTTTGACTTTCTAGAATTGTTTCTAGAAAGAAATACTCATAGATCATGAATTCGAGGTAATCGCATATTAGTTTTATCATGATACAACTAGTATTATTTTGGTTATACTCGTATTTATTAATGACTCAAGTGTACCTCAAAAAGTTCTTGTAGGATGTTTCGGAAACATTTGCTATCTTTCGAAAAAAGAATTATTAAATCGCGACGTGGTACCCAATGAAAAGTTGGAGTCGGTCTTTGCAGTATTACTGCAATATTTATTTAGTTATGTAATATTTTCGTTTAGTTTACTTAAATTTTCTAATGTTTCGCTAAGTTTACGATTTTTTCTTCATATGAACCTTTTACTAAACGCCTCGTAGGTCGAGTGTCTTTGTTATTTTTTTTAAATGAATAATGTGTTGCCGACCTCGCGGTAACTTCACCGAGTTTTGTGAGCCAAGCTGAGTGCTCAGCCTGAGACTTGATGGAGCCACTACTGCAGTGGCTCATCGCTCGGCGTTAGGAGCGGGACGCAAGAGAGGTCTTCGTCGCCGAGACCGGCGGCAACGGTGTGGTGTAGTGTTTTGAGAGTTTGTGTATGGATTGGGAGAAAGGCTTGCATTTGCCGCAGTTATTGGATCCGGAGGATCCGATAGGACGTGACGGGGTCTTCTTAATTTGGTGGGCACGATTGCAGCCAGTGTGTAGACTTATTTTGATGCAGAAAGTACGTATGGACCAATACGTGCTCCCCGTGATGGACCAGGCTCATTTGCAGAACAAACCATCTGCCTTCCTGCTAGGCAGCATGTAGAATGCGAGCGTAGACTTATCGTTACAAATACCGTGACATCTGACTAGGTGGTAGAGATTCGCAGCAACTCTCCCAGACTGGTACCACCGCCTTATCTATTCCTGCCGCCATAACGTCAGTACTTGCCGTTGACGTGTTCCGGTTTTGAGGATACGATACCCAATAAACTTACTTTTGCTCGAGGCCTAGCATTTCGGTCTCAGGTTGGCAACGAACAATTACCACCTTTGGTGTCTCTTAGTGCTTGAATTTCTTACCATCATGAAATTCGTCTGCTTGTTTGCCTTCAAGGTTCTCTGAACTCATCCAGAGCATTTATTGTATACATACGGGATTCTCCAGCTAGTTAGTAGAAGTTAGTATCTTCTACTAACTTCACACTGGGGAATATTCTTACAGCAGCGCCATCTGCAAAATCACCTGAAAGAGCTACCCAGTGTTTTATTTGTAATTGCTGTGCAGTACGTTCCCCATACTGTAAATTATTTAATAGATCAACAAAATCGGTATCTGATCTTCGAAGCACATTAATGGTTAGCTCTCAAAATAAAAACTGGTGCCATTAATGTACCGCAGCACTCAACCATAGCAGCTGCTTAAAACACCAACTTCCTATTTACTGGTGGCAATTGCACGATATCCCTGAATAAAAGAACGTTGATACTGCTTAACAGATTATTATTTTTATATTCTTGGAGCCTGATATGTATAAGTCGGAGACTTTGATATGACACTTTTGATATTTTTCTTTTATCCTGCTTAACATTCTTGTGGATCCTAGATGACCCGCGATGTCATGATTTTCTCGTAGGATTTTAGGAATTTCGGTAAGTGTAGGATATATGACTTTGTTGTGATAAATATGAATACTAATGTTAGTACCGTCAAATAAATAATTTAACATGTTATAAATTTTAACGAAGGAGTGTTTGTCAAACGGGTTTCTAGAATCTGATACGCTAATCTCATGAATTGTAGGATAGGACATCATAACTTCGTCACATGCATGTTTCAGTGATTTAAATATATCAGGATACGAGTGATCATCGAAGTGATTTACTTTTATAAATAGGAAAAGGTAAGTTTTATTTTCGAATTCGAGTGGGAGGCATGTATGTAGCACTCTTTCTAATTTTATGAAATCTTCTCGTTTGGGATTTGGACAATTGCTTAAAATTTCTTGAACATAGGGTATGGGCTCGTCTAAGTCTATAGAGGTGGGTATTATTACTAACTTATGTGTTCCTTTTAGTAAATTTTCGTTATGTTCTACGATATTAGAATTACTGGATTTAGTATCGAATTTCAGGAATTTGTTATACGTTTCGTCGGGTAATGGTAAGTTTTCAGATGTAAGTATAGAACCTGGATTAGGATAAGTAGAATCTGGCATTGTTTCAGGAACTGAAGGTGTTACTTCTGGATCGGGTCAACTGGGTAAAGGTAAGATTTCAGGTGTCGGAGTAAGCTCACGATTTGGAGAAATAGAAACAGGTAAGGTTTCTGGATTTTCTAGACTCATAGATGGCTGAGGATCCACTACTGTTGATGGTAAGTTTTCGTTAGTGGTAAGCTCTATAGGACTAGGATAGTTAAAGTCTAAGAAGTCTGGATTTGGGTTGGGTTTGAATTTTGGTCTTCGGGTTGAAATGACGGAGGGGTAACTAGAAGATCCATTAGGTCTCTATCTAAATCATTGGACTGAGAATCAATAACGGGAGAGTTTATTTATTCGTCGGAAATAGGTAGTACAGGGTTAACGGCATATCTAGAAAGAGCGTCAGCTGCTGAGTTTAATTTGCCTTTTTTATAAATTATTTCGTAGTCGTACTCCTCTAACTTGAGTCGCCATCTTTGTATTTTACTAGATGGATCTTTGTGATTAAAAAGCTACTTCAGTGGTCTATGATCTGTGACTATTTGAAAATTTTCACCATAAATATAGGGGCGAAAGGTTTTACATCCGAACAAAATGGCTAGAAGTTCCTTTTCGGTAGTGCTGTAAATGGACTCACTTTTATTGAGTGTACGAGAAGCATATGCTATAGGTCTCTCTTTACTTAGTGGACCTTGAGACAAGACTGCTCCAAGAGCATGGTTTGAGGCATCTGTCGTTAGCAAAAACGGTTTAGTGAAATCAGGGTAACATAATACAGGGGCCGAAGTAAGTCTAGATTTTAATTCTTCGAATGCCAGTTGCTGTTGGTTCTCCCATAGGAAGGGTTGGTCCTTTTTTAGAGTGGCTAACGGTTTAGCAATTTTTGAGAAATCAGGTATAAATCTTCTATAATAAGATACTGGGCCAAGGAAGGATTTAATATCTTTAGGATCCTGTGGACGAGAAAATTGTGTGACGGCTATGATTTTGTCTGGGTTAGGTTTAACTCCATCTTCTGATATAGTGTGCCCAAGATATGCAACTTCACGTCGAAGAAACTCACATTATTCATGTTGAAGTTTGAGGTTGAAATCACGCATACTTTGAAAAATTGACTTTAGATTAGAAATATGTGTGTTAAGATCGTGAGAATAGCAGACTACATCGTCGAGGTACACGAAACAGCGAATGCCTTGGATGCCGGAAAGGGCAGAGTTCATAAGCCTCTGGAAAGTAGATGGTGCATTTTTGAAACCGAATGGCATTCGGAGGAAATGGTAATGACCTTCTGGGACAGTGAAAGCTGTTTTTTCTTTATCGACGTCGTTAAGCTGAATTTGGTGGAAGCCTGACGCTAGATCAAGCGTTGAAAAGTATTTGCTACTTCCGAGTTGGTCGAGGATTTCGGTGATCTGAGGGATCGGATAAGTATCGCTGATCGTAATGTCGTTGAGCTTTCGATAATCGATTACGACCCTCCATTTCTGTGTGTTGGACGCATCGAGTTTTTTAGGCACTACCCAAATGGGTGAGGGCCACGGAGAATTTGACGGCTCAATGATATTTTGTTCAAGCATTTTATTGATTTGATTACGGACTTCTGACTTATGGTTCTCTGGAAAACGGTAAGTTTTAATATGAATTGGAATATCAGATGTTGTTTTAATATCATGTTTTAAAGCGTTAGTGAACGCATTTTTGCGCGGATACAGTGGATACTAGCAGTCGCTGCTGCGTTGATACAGTGGATTTTGGCAAGCGTTGCGTTATGGAAACGGTGGATTTTGGCAGACTTCTTTGCGTGGATGCAGTGGGTTTTAGCAAGCTTTGCTGCACGGATACAGTGGATTTTATCAAGTTTTTCTGCACGGATACAGTGGATTTTGGTCGTGTAAGGATTTTAGCATAAGTTGTGGTGATTTTGGATCTAGGTCCCGCACGACACTGGGACGAGACGGCTACTCGCTTTTTAATTCATAAGGATTAGTATATTCAACTGTGTCATAACCTTTTTCTGTTTCGAGAGGCTTAGCATAGTGTTGGTCAGGTGCTTCAGTAGCATAATGGACGCGAAGTGGATTTCTGGAATGATTTGTGTCGTAATTGTGTTTAGGGCGATTATTATTATTGTACTCTCGCTTACGGCATTGATCAATAGTGTGCCCAGGGAATTTGCAATATCTACAGAACAATGTTAAATTATTATGTGAGCGATTAGGATTAAAATTGTTGAAATTGCTAGGCCTAACATTTGAATTTTGAATGCGAGGAATAGGTCGTGGTTTTTCAAATCTTGGTGTAGAAATGCTTTTTCTCGATAAGAGTTGCTAAATTTTCTCCTCTGAAATCGCTATATTAATGGCCTCATTTAAGGTTCTAGGTGATTTACAACGGACTAAGTTTGAAATTCGTGGTAATAAACCCATTTGAAAATGATGTAGGGCTAATTCCTCCATGGCTGTAGTGCGTCGTATCATTTCTCTACTTTTGTGTCCATGAGAAATAGATATTTCTGTTAAAAGTTGCCCTAGGCAGGTCTCAATCCTCAGTGCGTATTGACTTACAGGTTCGCTCATTTGTTGTTTACATTCTTGTAGGTCGGTAAGTAAGTGCGCATAAGGTTTACGTTCACTGAATTGAGTTTTGAGGAACTCCTTTAATTGCGCCCAATTGGTAAAATCTTTAATGGAACAAGCTGTTTGGGCCTTGCCTCTTAACTGACATAGAATATATTTAAATAGTATCTCCCTTTGCGGGTCTGTTGCAAGTTCGTAAGCGTTATTACAATTTACCAAAAACGAATTTAATGTTTCTCTATAACCATCATAAGGTTTTACAAATTTTAGTAAGGTATTAAGATCTAATTCTGTTTTACCAACTGGCAAATTTTGGGTTGTCTTTTTAGTAACAGATCTTGTGACTGGGCCTGAAGGGGGCGGGCATATGGTCTCATTTTCAGTGTCAGTTATTGTAACCTCGGGTTTTTCTGTTTTAGGACTTTAAGCCCTAGATTCTGAAGGAAACATTTTAAAATATTTGACTAATATGACAAAACACAATTACAATAATAATATAAAAAAGACAATCAGATTATAAATCGTTTAAACGTAGTTTAGAACTTACTTCACCTTACAAGTACAGAAAATTTGTATATATTAAATATATTGACAAAAGATTTAAATTGCAAAGACAAAGAAAATCCAAAACATGCAACTTACAGGAATGCAAATAATATCACAGCGCTTAGCATCATGAAGGTCCAAGTAAGAATAGTGCAAGATAAACGTTCAATTTTCTTCGAAAAATCGCTTTGTAAAAATCGGAGTCTGCATCAGGCCTTATTACGAAGTCGTCGACGTTGGTAATTTTGATAAGTTTCAAAAGTTTATTTTCTATGTAGGTACGTTCATTTAATCTAATTCAGATTAATTGTCGATAGATCACTTCAACACTTTGCACACTTTTCACACTAATCCAAGTTTCACACAAAGTTTTTGAAATTTATGACACTCGCGTTGACTGAAATTTGGAGACGTACCGAGGACTTCGTTTTCAAAATCCCATCACTGCCACCATTAATGTTATGAGCCTCCTCGGGATTTGGTTTTTAAAAAAACAATTATTTTATTTGAGAGCAGCTGTCGGATATGGAAGTTGGATGGAGACTGAAGGACTGGGAGTTCTTAATGAATGTAGAAGAAATGTGCATCAGCAATAAAAGGGATAGGATAGGCATGTTAGCATACATAGCTAGGATATAACAGATCGCTGTTCAATATGAAGTATCTGTGACGTAGAACCGCTGCTTTTTTTCTAATTTGCATTTGAATATTATTGCGAAACGTGATATATCTTACTACTTCAGGCTCTTGCTCACGAAGCTCACAATCATCATCATCTTCGTCTATACAGGTAGAACTGGAAATATTCTCATACCGCACAGCAAACTCTGGTAAAGTTAATTTTTTGAGCCTATCAAGCTTGAGTTGGTACTATCAAAAATGCTATGAAAGACTCTCGTCGCTATCAAATCTCAGTAAGCAGTACCGCTGGTTTGGCATGCAGCTATTTACAAACTCCGATTTTCTTGTACAGAATTTAAGCGGCAAATGACAGAGGTGATAAGCAGCTTCAGGTGCACTAACTAATCTTTGATCACATCTATCTTAAACACATCCACACATCATTTGTATGCCTTTTAGCTTTCTGAACAGCTTCTCAAACAACATCGCCGCAATCAAAAGGCTCATATTTGCTCATGTTAGTGGTGAGTGAATGAGCATTGTTGAGCGCTCGTGTGAATTAAGTAATGCAACCAATGACAGCTGTTTCTATTGAAATTGATGACATAATGGATGCGGTCCGTCGGACACGTAATTGGAAAAGTCCGGGACCTGACGGACTGCATAGTTTTTGGCTTCACACGCCCGCTTAGCTGCTCAATTCCAAGACATCATTGAATCTCGATCTCTCCCATCTTTTATGACTACAGGAATCACCTCTTTGCTCCATAAATCAGGCAATACCATGGATCCTGAAAACTACCTACCTACATGCTACTACTTATTACATGCCTACCTACACTGTATAAATTACTTACATCCATTTTGACCTCTAAATTAAATAAGCACTTTTTTGCAAACAATATTTTAGATCCTGCTCAAAATGGATGTCGAGTTGGGTCTCGTGGTACTAAGGAGCTACTCCTCATTTATATGGCTATTAACAAACAGGTTCGCAGAAATCGGAAAGGTCTTTCCACTGCCGGGATTGATCATAAAAGGCTTACGATTCAGTACCGCATACGTGGTTGCAACGAGTGTAGGAACTGTACAAAGTTAATATAGTTCTGAGCTCGTTTCTAGTTTCATGTATGCTGCAGTGGACCACGGCTTTTTGTCTTCCAGGAGGTGAAAGGAGTCATTTCCGAACCCATGATGATTGAGCGGGGCATTTTCCAAGGTGACAGATTGAGTCCTTTGTGGTTTTGTCTGGCTTCAAATCCTTTGACTACATTACTAAGGGATTTAAAGCTAGGTTATCTTTATTAATATAGTTTTTTAATCTTAAGTGTATAAACCTAGAAAATAAGAAGCAATGTGAATAAATGACAATAATAATAATTTCATGCACAAGGAAAAAAGAAATACAAGCTTTGTAAGCTATAGCTGCTATAGCAGTACACTGTCTACCAGAAGAGATCCTAATCTGTCACTGCCTTGATGGAAGGATCTGCGTAATATAAATTTAATGTATTATTATAAGGGTTTGTGTATTTACTATTATGCTGTTAATTATCAATATCAATTTGATTCGCATCTACATTAACAATGTTATTTTGTCCTGATTATTTATTGACACTTATATACTCGTAGTTTGTGAAATATTGCTATTTATTAAATTTGCAAAATTTGGCCTTACGTTACGATATAAACGGTTTTATTTTAGTAACCAATTAAGTGCAGATTTAATTTTTGGTATGTCGACTTGAAACAGCCTGTGATTTGGTAAATTTTCACGTGTTTCAATAACAAACTCTACACCTGCTTGAGTTAAAGGTAACGGGAATTACTCCGAAACTTCAACGACGTCTTGCGCAAACAGAGTTACTTGTCTACGGCACCAACTCCGACTGTATTGATTTTGTAGCTTAACAATTTTCATAAAAGGAACTATTTTTAACAAAAGTATTTATTCTACGTCTGTCAAGTTGGTCAGTTCTAGAGGTAAAGACATAACTTCCGTGTTATTCCAGTACGCCTGAGAAGAAACTTTTCTTTTTTTGATGGTATGGTCGAGCAACATGAACACGTGATTATTCAGCCCAAGTTTTGTATTATCTCCTCTGGAAGGAAATTAAAACGTTCTGTGTTCAATGACATCTGTTGTAATGGATATAATAATTTCTTACAAACTGTACACGGTACTTCAGATTACTGATTTATGGTGGTTATAAAATTACGCTCAGTCATTGCACGAAGTCTTTCTGAAGTCTGACGCGCAGCTGCTAGTTGGTTCTCAGGTTCCTGAGCAGACTCAGTTTCTGTACGGTTTCGTATCACTTCTGATTTCTACTTTTATCTTAGATAGGTTATTCTTTTAGCCTAAAGTCTAAATCAACTTTAAATGTTAATAAGATTTTTAAAATATTTGCAAGCACGCTGTAAAATTGAATTTTGTTTGTAATATTGACTGCGAGGCTCGGGTTCGATTCCCGACAGGGCATTTGTATGATGAACATTTAGATGTCTGCATTTTCAAGTCTAAGTGTTTATTAAATTTATTCTGGTATCTATTTAAGAACTTTTATTTATTAGTATCGTTGACTAACACCCATAAGACAAGCATGTAATTTGCTTACTTTGGGATTAAATTCAATTTGTGTAACTTAACCAGTGAAATGTATTTATTTATTTTTTTAATCATTGGAAACTGACTGAAGATATAATATTTCACTCTGTCGTCGGAGACTATAAAAAAGTGTGGCAGGAAGTTCAAGAGGACAGCTAGTAGCATAACAAAAGGAAAGCAAAGTATATTATATGTGCAAGTAATAAAAGGGGTAAACAAGAAAATTTGAAGAATCCTTTTTGCTTCGACACCAAACGAGTGTATCTTCCGAAGGGGATGAATAAAGCGTTTTTACAGCCACC
>NJDC01005079.1:20149-33238 GCA_002245475.1 Calephelis virginiensis
TGTACTTCAAAGTGTACTTATATGTTTTATGGAGGTATGTATATTCCATAGGTAAACGCCTAATGGCCAATATTAATAACTTATCTAAGATAAGAGATAGTGCAATTTTACATCAGTTAACAGACAACCACTGACTTTTTCAATAATTAACAAAAATATCTTAGCAATAAAACTCTAGTAGGCCCATCTCTATCTGTAGATAGGTTATTAATATTGGCTGTAAATCGATTTTGATATATTTTCTTTCACAAGTAGACTAGTCTGAGAAAGATGTAGAAATAACAACATCTGTTTTTGTTTACAAATTTTAATAGTTGTTATTTTATTTTTAACTAACAGCAGTAGACACCGAACAAGCACACGGCTCTCCTAATGCTAAGGGACAACCGTGGCCTATAGACACCATAGATGTTATAGGTGCATCGCTATCCTGTGGCCGGGTTAGGCCGATTGTGCAAATCTACCGGTTACTCTACCCTTCGGACCGGAACATGACAATGTCAGTATGAAAACAAGAATAGGTTAGACAGTGTGTTTTTTTAGTTATGAAAAATCCCCACGGACAACAGCTGCTCTCGGAGGAGCAACGGTTTGTGTCAGACTCGAACCGACTAGAAAAACACTGTTTCATTAAAAAATGTAATAAAGATAATAAAGAATGTTTTTTATCTTAAGTTTCGAAGCCCTGATGATGCTGTAAAAGGTGAAACCGGTTGGCTAGAAAGTAACAAAAAGTGTTAAATAAAGTATATTGTGGATAAGTACAAGTGTTAACTACAAAAAAACGTGTGTATACAAAGGATTCCACCAAGTGCCAACGATAGCAAGTATAGATTCTAGTATAAGGGTCATTCAAAAAACAATTAAAGGAACTTTTTCGTAAGTGTTATTTATCTTCGTTTGTGTAGGTAGTTATATAACAGTATGTATTATTTTTAGTATGTAGTTGTATAAAGTAGTTATTTTTAGTATAGTTTTGTACTGGTTGGTTAGGTTGGCTAGAAGAAATTTCATTAATTAGATAAAAGCTCGCCCTTCGTACTTACTGCTAGTTTAGTCTTACGTTTATCTGTAATTTTTGTTGTGTACAATAATGAGTTAATAACAATAATAAAAATCTATTTTAGATCCAAACAGATATTGTTACAATAATGTAAATGAAAACCTGTTCTATTAAGATATAAGATTGCGGTTTAGCCTCCTCGATTGCTCACCTTGGCGCTGCCCGTGTCGTCCAGTAGAACATTTTCTAATTTTAAGTCCCTGTGGCATATTTTGTGTATATGACAATAGTAAACCGCTGTTGCAATCTGACGAAAAAGCCTGAAAATTATAACATTAATTGTATTAACAAATCGACCATTTACTGTCGACTATCGACTCGACAGATTTATTTTTAACCGACTTCAAAAAAGGAGTAGTTTATATGTTCGACTACCATACCTTCACTACATAGTATAAAACAAAGTCGCTTCCTCTTTCCCTATATCTCTTTGTATGCTTTAATCTTTAAAAATACATAACAGATTTTGATGCGGTTTTTTTAATAGATAAAGTGATTGAAGAGGAAGGTTTATATGTATATTTCAGACGACTGGAACGATTTTGATGATTTTTTTGTGTGTGTTCAGGGGGATTCGAGAATGGTTTAGATTCACAATTTTGTCTACTGGAAAATGTTTTTTTAATTATTTTTTTATTTGTGAGTAGTCGTTGATTTTGGAATGTTTTACATTACGTCGGGCAGAATGCGCTACTATCGAAGCATTAATGTCAAGCGATAAGAAGTTTGCCGGGTCAGCTAGTTTTTATATTAATTATTTTTTATACGTAAATCGATTTCTTCGTGATTGTAATAAATTCTTCTTTTTTGTTTAAAAAGCGTACTTTCAAGGTGGTCCTATTGCCACCAAGTCTGGATCTGACAATGGAAACCCAGAGACATTGAAAAAAAAAATTTGTGTACATAAATAATTTAGTTATTGGAATCGAAGTTATTTTTTGAAGATTTACTGCACTTAAATTATACATATATCTTATTTTTAATATCGCAAATTTGTAGAAAAATAAATTAAAATCATTCAAAATTAAAAAGAAGAGTAAACAAAAAATATGTCGCGTTATTTCTTTGATAAACATATTTTTAGTACCCGGAATTCTAATAAAATTATCTTCAATCGAAAATAAAATTTCCAAAAAAAGACATACAATTCTTTCGCATTCTGTAAAGTTGTAGTTTCCAAGATAAGTCATATTTGTAATTCGTCTTGGATATGGTAAATTAAAAATTCTTTATTTCAAGGACAGTTACTAACTGTGAATTATTATACTGTGAATTGGCAATTGCTTCTGCTACACTGCTAGACATAGACCGCATTCAGACATTCCATCTCCGGCCATCAAAAACAATAGATGAATATCGCCTAACAAATTATACACGTCATGCCTATTGTCTTTGGCTAGTCACACCAGTACGATGTGCACTGGCAAAAAGAGACGAATTGCCAACGTATGGTTTCAAATGTGATATTTACTTAATATCTGTATGGCCGAGCTTTACTCGGTATGTTTTTTTAATGATTCCTAGCTAGATCGATTTATCGCCCGCGAAACCCCCTTTATACTAAATTTCATAAAAATCGTTGAAACCGATTCCGAGATTCCTATTATATATACACAAGAATTGCTCATTTAAAGGCATAATATAAATATCAGTAACTAGCTGTCCCAGCGTAACTCATTTCATCTGTACGTCATATGAGAAAAAAAATATTGTTTTCTTCTGTAATTTTCTCGGCTTTTCTCTTTTTAAGAACCTTGTCCTGACAGTAACTAACGTAATACAAAAAAAAATAAGCCAAATTGGTCCAGTCGTTCAGAAGTTATGCGCTTAACAACACATTTAGCGGTTCATCTTAAAATATATAAGTCTTGTGTTCGTGTGTTTGTCACTGAACTCCATCTAGACGACTGGACCGATTTTAATGAAATTTTTTGTGTGTGTTCAAGGGAATTCGAGAATGGTTTAGATTCACAATTTGGTCTGCTGGAAAATGTTTTTTGAATTAATTTTTAAATAATAAGTAGTCGTTGATTTTGGAATGTTTCACATTGTATCCGACAGACTGCGCTACTATCGAAGCATTAATGTCAAGCGATACGAAGTTTGTTGAGTCAGCTAGTTTTTATATAAAGTATAATATAGATAAATAAAAGAAAATAAAAATAATATTATCCTAATCTAATAATAACCTAATAATAGGTATCCTATCCTTAATCACAGTTTTACAGCACACGGTGGGAACCTAGGGCCCATTTTCCTACTTATTTCTGTCTCTGACATTCCTAACTGGTCATTGGTACACATGTCTTGTTTCACGACATTTTGACAGCGATTCTTGATCTTTTATACAGGCACCCTTTTTTATGAAATTGAAAGGCAAAAAAGCAGACGGATTTCCTGATGGTAAGAAATTCACGCCGCCTAGAGACACCCAAGGTGGTAATGGTGCGTTGCCAACCTGAGAACGGGATCTTAGGCCTCGAGCAAAAGTAAGCTTACCGGCTGCCTTACCATCCACACCGTAACACGTCATGACGTTATGGCGACAGGAATAGGTAAGGCGGTGGTACCAATCCGGGTGAGTCGCTGCGAAACTCTACTACCTAGTCAGATGTCACGGTATTAGCGACGGTAAGCCTATGCTTACCTTTTACGAGCTGCCTGGCAGGAAGGCAGATGGTCTATTCTGCAAAGGAGCCCGGACCAACCCTTACCGTCTTATTAATAAACATAATATATTAAATAACTACAAGGTTCAACCTTGTATTATAGTTTTTATTGCACTGTGATACAGACTATAATATTAATTTCAATTTTCTCTTACTTTAGTTTATGCTAATTTATAGTTAGGGTTTAGGTTAGTATAAATCTACATAACATTTTACATCTATTTATATATAAGATATAAGCAAAGATATCTGTGTAAACCTACTAAGCAGGACTAGTTTCCTCTTTGTGATTCGTTTAAATGTGAATTTTATATAAAAAAAATATCACACATCCCTGGTTTATTATATAAACATGGATTAAAAAAAATTCAGATAGTTCACATTAAGTTTACCTTCTCGCTTCCTCTTCTTCTAATACTTTTTTTTGACTAAGGTAATCGTATAACTCTCCACCTGAACAGTATTCCATAACGAGTATCATCTTTTCGCTGTTTTCAAACACTGAAACAAAAGTAATATTACTACATCAATAGGAAAACATTAAGTATAATCAATTACAAAAGTACATGATTAAATATACATATAGCTAAATGGAAAATTGTAAATCGACTTTTGTATCCGATAGTACATTATAAGTTTCTCGCTACATTAATAATCGTAGATTACATCTATAAGGTGTAATTAAATTTAATGAATGTCAGACAAATCTTTCAGTTTAACATTATATATATTGTAATCACGATTAATAAAGTTTTTGATCGCATTACTCCGAAACGATTCAACGAAAATTTATGTATAGGGGTACGAGAATAGGTCGTAAAGTTATGTTTGCCATGGTTTATCAGTCAGTTAGCCGGTGTAGCCTTCTGTACAACAACTTACTCGGGAACGCATCTCCCTCCTTACCTGTTCCGGCCGCCAAAATATCAGTGTTTAATGCTGTCTTGACATTATTTTGGTCATTTATTTGTCTACTTACTTCGTTACTTATATTAAACGCAGTAGAAGTAAAAATGAAGATTTTATAACAATTTTTTTTACCGAACACTTTGTAAGTAACGAACAATAATATTTTTGTTTATTACCTTCATAAATATGAACGATGTTCGGGTGTCTGACCGATGACATAATTTGCACCTCCCGTCGTATCCGTATGAGGTCTGCTTCTGTTTCTATTTTACATTTCTTTATTGTCTTGATGGCTACTTCTTGTCCTGTTTTCTTGTTTATTCCCAACTGCACTTTACCATACGTTCCTTGACCTAATTTTCTAACTATATCAAACCTGTTAACAAAATATATTTAGTCAATTATTTTATATCATAATTTAAAAAAACAAGGTACAGTACCACTATTTATATAATGCGCTTCTGCTTTACACTCTACTCTTTTTCCATTTTATACTGGCTGACCTAATCTAAATTTAAGCGAAATTATCAATTACTAGCTGCTACCTGCGGCTTCGCCCGCGTTTTCACAGAAACCCGGTGTGCGATCGGGATTAAAAATAGCCTATATGTTAATCCAGGTCACAATCTATCTGTCTTCCAAATTTCAGACAAATCCGTTCAGCCATTCGAGCGTGAAAGAGTAACAAACATCCATACATCCATACTTACAAATTTTCGCATTTATAATATTAATAGGATGTGTAATAACACCTCTTTATAGATATCTTTAAAATACATTCGGATTTCCGAAGCTTGACGAATATAGCCGAAGTGCATAATAAGTATAGTTTTAAGATCTTAAATACAAAATACCATTTCACAACTGTCATGAGGTCAGCTGCTTTCAAAAATATTAGTGGTCGCCCATTGGTCGAAATTCGACCATAATAAATTTTAATATCTTGTTGATAAGAACGCCATCTTCATTTCTGAAAACCAACTACTTTGTTTCCAAACTTTTTAGATCATCAATATATTTGTTTGTGTGTGTCAAATTATGCGTGGTAGTACGTGTAATGATTTATTTTTTGAATTAAAGCAGTTTATAAATATTATAATATTATCAATAAAATATATTAGCGTTCTGCACTTCTACACATAAACTATAACTGTGCCAAATTTCATACTATTCCGTCAGCGCAATTTTCGTAAAAAGGGATCCAAAGTTTTTGCTTCACGTATTAATATTATGATGATTGGCGAACTAGTGACGAAAATATTAAACGTTTTTAGTAGATAGATATGTTCTTCAACAATAATTGTTCGTTATTTGGCAACCACACTATCGAAAATATTTATCTCCCCAAATATTATATTACTGACTCTTGATTTATCCTACCATAAACATATTGAGAAAAGGAAGGTGATAGTCCCCAAATCATTCTTAAGTATTATCATTTACATAAAGCCTATATGGTCTAGCGGTCCGGTGTTGGACTTGACTTCATGAGGTCCCGACTTCGATTTTCTAGTCATTCAACAAAAAAGTAATATGTGATTATTCAATTTTCTAGTAATAAACAACGTAGCCCAGGATTTGATATGTGCCGGCTAGCGAAATGTTTGCCACCTATCACATTGTGGAACTTAGTGCCTTCGTCTAGCCTTGGGTGGCTTGGTTGTACCTCAGCGTACCCTTTGGGGATACGAGCGTGAAGATACATTTTGAAATCCAGAATCAGAAGTAAGATCCAAGTGGTTATGATGAAACACTAACTTGCTGCATATGTATGTAGCAAATTAGTGGGTAACGATTATTAAGTACTTAATGGGTTTGAAAATAAAATTTTAATCGATTTTTTTTAATTCTAGCAAAATCACAGAAGTTGCATAATATGTACAATGAAGGTATTTCAATAAACTGCACCATTTCAATATACTCGTGTAGAAATGAGGAAAAAACTGTTTTTTTTTTAATGACTAATTTGTTGCTAATCTCGCGATTTTTTGCAACTTCACCGAACTTTGTGGGCCGAGCTGAGTGCTCAGCCCGATACATCTTTATTTAAATGGATTGGGCTGTTACCTACAACGCCAGCAGCAAGGGCTGTCTCCTGGGAGACCGTACCTCGACTTGGTGCTGCGTTCTGGTTACTGGGTGGACTTGATGGAGGAATATTGTCGGCTCGTCGATCGGCGTTAGGCGCCGGGCGCAAGAGAGGTCTTTGTCGCCGAGACCGGCGGCGACGGTGTATTGTAATGTTATTGTGATGAGAGTTTGTCGTGTTCCGGTTTGGAGTTGGGAGAATAGCGTTTGCCGCGGTTATTGGGTCCGGAGGATCCGATAACACGTGTTCGGGTGGGCAGCCGTTTTTTCAAAGTAACGTTACAGTAGTTCTTTGAAATGTTGCGCTATAGTGGGTAAATCGAGGTCGCGATGTAGGTCCTCGTTGCGAACGTACCACGGGCCACCCGTGGCAGTTCGCATGAACCTATTCTGGACTACTTGTAGCTTTTTGAGATGGGACGGGAAGATATGCGCGAAGGCTACGCTACCGTATGCTAAAATGGGTCTAACACAAGTTTTGTAAAGTGTCACTTTGTTTTTATTAGTACAAATATACAAATACAAATATCTTTATTCATTATTTTACATGGTATCACACAGTAACTGTTCGGTAGCAACTGCAATAGTCGAAGGACTGTGACGCAGCTACCTCCGTATAAAACAAATACATAATCAACTTTATTTCGTGAATAATACAGTTAATATAATAAAAAAAACATAAATATAAACATAAATAAGATAATAGAGATGGCTAAGTACGAACTTAGCCTTGTTTGTGACGCGCGTAATAAGTATGCGGTTCGAACGACATATTTTTGTCTAGAGTGACTATAGTATACTATACCCTAGGTATTTTGTTGAGTTTTCGCAGGGGATCGCCCTCCCGAACAGTTTGATGGTGCCCGGGCTACGTCTGGGGCTTAACCGATCGGGTTTGAGACCTCGATTAAAGTACACCGCTGCACTTTTATCGGGGTTCACTTCTATGCGCCACTTCCTGAACCAGTCGCCCAGGAGAGTGGCCGCGTTTCTGAGGTTACAGCCTATTTGTTTACCGCGACGGAGGGTTGAATATAGAGCCGTGTCGTTCGCGAAGAGGGCTACGTGGACGCGCGGCGGACGGGGTAAGTCGTTCGTGTAGAGGGTGTATAGTATAGGTGAGAGCACCAAGCCCTGCGGCACTCCCGCCTCTAGGGGCCTACTGCTACTGGTACTCTACCTTCTACACGAAATCTGAAGAAAAATCTGTGCAAACTCTTAAGTCTTTTTATAAATCTATACTATGCTTAAGCACTTAATTCACATATTAATAACTAGCGGCCCGCCCCGGCTTCGCACGGCTATGAAACATACATAAAAACCTTTCCCTTCAATCACTTTATCTATTAAAATAACCGCATCAAAATCGGTTGCGTAGTTTTAAAGATTTAAGCATACAAAGGGACATAGGAACAAAGGAGACCACTTTGTTTTATACTATGTAGTGATACACCACTTATAACATAAAACTGAATATAATATGATAAAGTGAATATATTTGAGCGAAAAACAGGAAAATTTTATGTGTAAACGTTTGATTAATATTATGTTAGATGCTTTTAAGAGTATGTGTTATTCATATTTGTGTCCGAGTGTGAACAACCGTGCGAGTATTTATCCTTTTAGTTTTCACATTTTATATAGTTTATTATATTTTATATAGTTGGTTATGTACTAACGGCCAATATTAATAATCAATCCTATTCCAAAACTTGCTGTCCAAGATTGATATTTTGATCCATTTTTATGTTATCGCTTGCCAATAACATATCTGTGGACAGGATAAATATGGCAGTTAGGTATAGGATAGGCCGGCGGATACGCAGCTATCTAGATTGCTTAAAATCCATCTTTAGAGAAATATAATTAACATTGGCCGTAAGACATCTTCATGCTAACATTAATCCCCCATTATAGTGTTGATTTTTTAAATTATTTATGATTTTTGATAGACTTTATTTGAACTTCGGTCTTAAACTTTGTAGTTTTTTTTCATGGACAAGTCACAAATTGAATCTACCCCATTAAGGCCCCATACTTAGTCAACCAGAAGAGCCAATCAGCGCACTCCCGTTCCATGATTACTATGAAATATTGCGCTCTAAAGTAAACGTCTTAAGCGCCAAATCACTATTTTTGACATTATAAAAGTAATTTGGAAAAAATTATACAAACTTAAACAGTTATCTTTTAGGTATAATACTTATCTATGTTTATGTTAAATGTGGTGTCGATATTTTCATAATTGAAGTAGACAGACAGGGTTTCGCTTTCAAAAAAGGGTTAACTTTTTGATTTTTTTCTATCGAGCAAAGTGATATGAATCGTGTTTTGGAAACACTAGTCTTATAAAGCATATTAATGTTAATCTTGTGTATTTTTGTCGCCAAGATCCATAATTGCTTTGTATGAAAAAAACAGTATATTGCTGACGTATTTTAGCATACATGACCCTTTAAGCAAATTATATTATGCTTGTGTTATGGCTGTTAGTTCACGATTCTAATACATAGAAATACTTAAATAGATACCAGAATAAATTTAATAAACACCCAGACCCGGCGGTTTTGCCGTTAAAAGTAACACACAAGCTGACAGACTTTTTCATTCTGTAGTTTGGATATTTGCACTTTCTAATATTATCAGAAAAAGGAACTAAAAGTTCATACTACTGTCAGTATTCTATTTGTTTAATAAATAGATTCAGACAGCTAGAAAAAAATTGTCCACGTATCTAGAATTTTTTTTTTATGATAATGGAAGGCAAACAAGCAGAAGGATTTCCTGATGGCAAGAAATTCCCGCCGCCTAGTGACACCAAAGTGGTAACGGTGCGTTGAAAACCTGAGACCGGGATGTTAGACCTCGAGCAAAAGTAAGTTTACCGGCTACCTTACCCTCCGAACCAGATCACGTCAATGGCAAGCATTGGACGTTATGGTGGCAGGAATAGGTAAGGCGGTTGTACCGATCCGGACGAGTCGTTGCGAAACAATACCACCTAAAAGAAGTAGAAAAGTGGCGGTCTTCTAACTAGCTCTATCTATGACTTTATATGACATAACCATAACATGGCAGATTTCTTCATTAAAGATCAATTCCACTGAAACTGGTATGGAAACCTTATGATACCCTAACCCTTTTTAATTAGGTTGAAACCTTACAACATATGACAGACAGAGATGTAAACAAATGTATGGAACATAGAGAGATGATACGATAAACAAGGTCAATGGTAAACTACTGCTCTTACATCATCAAGTATAATTCGGGCTGACTTCATTTACAGCGTAATTCAAAATTCAGAATCTTGACTAAGGGACTACGACCAAAGAGTATATAAATACTACGTAATAAGAGGCGGGACTTCCATAGATACATAGCAAACCCGAGTTTGTATACTTGAAAAATTATAACCCGTATAATTTGAAAGTACGTCTAAAGGCATTCAGATATTTGTATAAAGTTTACTTGAAAAATTATAACCCGTATAATTTGAAAGTACGTCTAAAGGCATTCAGATATAAGGCAACTAGTGTCATATGATTTGGGCGAATATAAAACATTGCAAACTTATTTTTTTTATTTATTTATATGAAAGTTGCGCCAAACTGACTACGACTTCAGGAAAGACCTCAACTGTCAGCAAAATATGCAATCCGGTCAAACTAGTATACACTATACAGTATACATCTACTATATTCTGTATAGTAGTATAAACTAGTTTTTCCCCGTGTTGGTCCGGACTCCTTTGCAGAATAGACCATTTGCCTTCCTGCCAGGCAGCTCGTAAAAGGCGAGCATAGGCTTACCGTCACTAACACCGTGACATCTGACTAGGTGGTAGAGTTTAGCAGCGACTCACCCGGATTGGTTGGCGGTGGTCCGCCTTACCTATTCCTGTCGCCATAACGTCATGACGTATTCCGGTTTGGAGGGTAAGGTAGCCGGTAAACTTACTTTTGCTCGAGGTCTAACATCCCGGCCTCAGGTTGGCAACGCACCATTACTACCTTTGGTGTCTCTAGGCGGCGTGAATTTCTTACCATCAGGAAATCCGTCTGCTTGTTTGTCTTCCAATATCATAAAAAAAATTAAAAAAAAAGACCTCATCTGTCAGCGAAAATGTGCAGTCCGGTCAAACTAGTAATACACCTAGCCCTCGTATAATATTCTGTGTATTCTAAGTATGGCACGTTAAAAATCAGACCTAAATTTCTATTCTGGAGAACAAATGCGAGTCGCGTCATCTGGGATGGTGCCAAGTTTATGTAAATACTACAACTGTGTTTAGATTGGTTTACATGCATGTACTACAATAATAATTGTATTTTTTTTCCGGCGAGCTTCGTTTTATCTAACATTGATAACAAATAACAGTTTCAATTATCTATATATTAATACGTGATGCCAAAACGTTGGACCTCTTTTTACGAAAATTGCGCGGACGCAAGAGCATATAATTTGGCACACTTATAGTTTATGTGTAAGAGAAGTGCAGAATGTTAATATTTTTCAATAATAATGCTTATGTACTTTACATTAAATCAATCGAAAGGTCGCATTTCGACCAATGGGCGACCACTAGTACTTATTAAATCACTAGCAATCCGCACCCGCTTTGCACGGGTGGACAAGCTTATATGTTATTATACATTTATAAACCATTCTCTTGAATCATTCAAAATACAGGAATAATTTTAATGGTATAGGCACACATAGAGACCAACTGCGTAAAACGACTTTGTTTTATACTACGTAGCGTTAACACAAAGACTAAAGACTAAAGAAGAATACAAAGATTAAAATATAGCTTTCCCTATTTACTTGGTGGTAAAGGATTACTCTCAAATATATTCCTTCCTACATCACAAATGAGTCACGCTAATTTTGATCTCCATAAGTAATAAAACAAAATACATTTACCCATTCGAGAAGATAACAATTTGTCAGTAAACGTCAGCGATCCCATACGTCAGTGAGTTTGACGCAAGCCCACAATACTGATTTACGCAGTGTATTTACGCATGTATTTCCACAATAAATCACCGTGTAAATTGTACTGGTTAGTGTACATGCCAAATGTTCCGATTCATGTGGGATGTCCCACATACATTTTCTAGGAGGGTTGCTGTCTGCTAAGTCGTTAGCCACCGATTTTAGGTCACCAGTGTTTTTCGTATTTTCATTAATGTAACGACAAAAGACAGTCATGATATATTTCTATTGAGATTGATAGAAATATAACAGTTTAAACATAAAACAATAGAAAGATAAAGATTTTAATCTACATAATTTATTCTAAAAATGTTTTTAATTTAGACAAGCAAGCGTATAAGCCAAGTTCGAATAAAAGAACTGGCGACTCAGCGCAGTGTGTCGCCAATACACAATTTTGAGCTAATTTTGAATTTCGCAAATTGAAACCTATTTTTCATATATAACTGAAATTCGGTACATATAATATTAAAACCTTACTTAGAATACAAAAAATCATAATGAAAAAAACATAATATAATCTGCCTTTTTTTATTGATATTGGAAGGCAAACAAGCAGACGGATTTTCTGGTCGTAAGAAATTCACGTAAGAAAAGTAGTAATAGTGCGTTGCCAACCTAAGGCCGGGATGTCAGGCCTCGAGCAAAAGTAAACTTACCAGCCACCTTACCCTCCGAACCATTACATTTTATCTTTTTTTGATTTTCTACACTGAACTCGACGCTCATATAGATTTCAATTCTGTTGTCGGTGAAAGAAACAAAAACTCATTCTTAATGTTGAATTTGGCTATCTTTTAACACTTGTGTTTTTGATGGGATCTATCTATCTAGGTATGTAAAATACACAATCGGAATCCATTGATTAAACTGCTTAACGTAACTTTACATTTACATTCAGATTTCGAATTTAAGACTAAGAATTTAGATTGCTTTCAATTAGCCTAGTCAGATCAGGCGGTAGAGTTTTATGCTCGCCACGTCATTGTATGGTTTAGAGTATATGTATCCAGCATTCACGTCTCTGCGCTAACATTAACTACTTAACCCACGCTAACATTTTAGGTTTTGAGGTTAGCAACGCACCACTAACGTTTTGGGCTAATTCTATATCTACGTAAGTAGAAGTATTTATTTGGGTAAATAGGTGTTGTATATTTCTGTCTGTATATTTTCGCATCACGAGAACACTAATAAGCTAGATAGGACTTTACTATTTCCATCAAAATAGGTCAAATGCGAGTAGACTTACGTTTGAAAAAAGGAAAAATTATAGTCATGCATAGTTGCAGGAGTGAGATAGTTTTTATGGGATAAGACAGCGAACAAGCTCATGTCTCTCCTGATAGTAGGGTACAATAA
>NJDC01005079.1:33922-44571 GCA_002245475.1 Calephelis virginiensis
GATCAGACTCTCCTACACCGAAAAAGGCTAAGGTCGTTTTGTCGACTAACAAAGTCATGGCTTCTGTTTTTTGGGATGCGAAGGGCATTATTTTTGTAGATTATTTACCCAAAGGTCAAACTATAAATTCTAGTTATTATTGTAACCTTTTACGAAGACTCCGGGAAGAAGTAAAAGAAAAAAGGCCGGGAATGTTGCATAAGAAAGTTTTATTTCATCAAGACAATGCACGTGTTCACACTTCGGTTGAAACAATGTCTGTAATCCATGATTGTGGCTACGAATTGCTGCCCCACCCACCTTATTCGCCGGATTTAGCCCCCTCGGATTATCATTTATTTCCAAATTTAAAAAGACACTTGGGTGGCTCGAAATTGTCGACCACAGATGAGGTGATAGTTGCAGTAAACGACTGTTTCGTCGACCTTGCGGAATCTTTTTTTTCGAGGGGATAAACAAGTTGCAGGTCAAAAAATAAAAATAAATTTAGACCCATTTTTCTTTAATTTTCTTGGTCGGGCTTAGAACTTTTGGATCCACCCTCGTAGATTACGGAAAGTACGGAAGTAAAAAGAAAGTACGGAACCCTTCGTGCGCGAGTTCGACTCGCACTTGGCCGGTTTTTTTTATTAGTTTTTGGCAAGGGCGTTAGCTGCCATTTGTAACGTTTAAGCTATTGATGCAAAAGTTACTCGATTTAACATAATCGGGCTTTAATTATTTTAAACTTTATCATTCATTGAAAGTCTTATCAGGGTCTTGGGTACTTTAGTTGCTTTTTGGGTGGTCACATCCTTATTCAAGCAAATTTAATGAGATTTGGTGGCAACAAGGAAATACATTATTTATTAATTTCTTCATGAATTGTAATTAGTGCACGAAATTGTACAAAATTGAATAAATTTTACTCAACATGTACGCGAAATTGAAGTAAGAAATAACTTCGTTTATCCTTTCTCACAATGGCGCCCAAACTCCTCTATTCAAGTTATAGGTGGAAATACTCCTAAGCAAATTTGATCGAATCGAAAGTCAATATTGGGTGTGATCAGTGACGACACCATCAACCTTTACACCCACGTAGCCACTTGAAAATGAATGAAGCGTAGGTGCACCGACCGAAACCCTAAAATGCGGTCACCGGCTAGCCCACACCGACAATCGTTAAACTGAAAATAATTTGATACACGAATTAAGAAAACAATGTAACAGGTCCGATACCTGTTACTATATTGTACCATTTTCACAAGGTGGTATATTTCAGATATACGTTATTAGAAGTAGATACTACAGCTGTAGCTAAATTCATGTTGCTATAATATTGCTCGCTACTATAATGTTATTATCTGGAAGTTAGACAACCTGGTAAACGACGTCGACATCTATAGGAGCTTAAGCTTTGGCATTCATATTTAATTGACGGGGTAAACGGGTAGCAGATTACGACCATTCTTCGGGATGGCCACTGACGCTTTGTTACCTGCCATAATGTCACTTTTCATTATCATATTCCATTTTGGAGGGTAGTCGCAAGGAAGACAGGACTTACATTGGAGGATTGGAGGTAGAGAGATGGATTTTTCAATGGAGGATACCTATGTTCAACATTGCCGTAGACTACAATGCGGTTTTTATTAAATTAACAATTCTCCACACTTTTTTTGTAATGAAAACTTCTTTAATGGCGTTGCGCACTTTTTTGGAATGGGTAAAAACTTCTGAACTCGCGTGAGGACACGTGACCTGATCGAAAATTTGTAAGACGGAGCAGAGCGCTTGCGCGAAAAAGACAGCGCAGGGCGCTTGCGCGAATGTTTGTATTGTCATGTTTGTGTACGATAGCGCAATAAATGAATATTGTATTCTACCATATAAATGATAGTACTTTCAATTGAAGAAATTCGTGCAAAATTATTTCCTAACCATTCCAAAATATCAAAAATGCACAACGATAATATTCAAGTATTCGTTTTTTTCAACAAAATTTGTTTCACATTCAGTTTCTTTTAAAATAAACTTGTGTTTTCCGTAGACAGAAATATCATATGAAAAGTGCTTCAAGATACACACAGTCCCTTCTTGCCACTTGTCTGGTTGGAATTAGTAACCAAGGTCGTATTCTTGATCATTATTGTAATAATTTATTTTGATGTTTAACAAAATGTTTTATAATTGTTATCCTTTCTTTTTATCTTACTTTGAGCGGCAGAAGCACACGCTAAATGTAATGACTGTCTTGTAAGTATGTGGGCGTCTGAGATACGGTTTTCAGATGTTAACTCGTCGGACCGGCAGACTCTAATACTTGGATTTCCATCGACCACTACATTGCATGTAATTGTAATTTTGATAAATTGGATATAAAATCCACTTCATAAATAAATATTTCTTATAAAATTACACAAACTGAATTTAACTCCAAAGTTAGTAAATAATATGCTTATGTTATGAGCGTTAGTCAACAATACTAATAACATACATAGAAATACTAACCAGAATAAACTTAATAATCATACAGCCAGACCCAGTGATGCTGACATCTAAACGTTCATCACACAAATGGCAGCCCCTGTCGGGAATCTAACCCGAGCCTCGCAGTTGGTCGGTGGAGTTAGGCTTGTAAGCTAATCTCTCGGCCTCGCTATGGATGAATTGGACTTACCGGAAGCTAAAACTCCCAAATATATCCAGTTCCACACAACACACACCACTAAACTGCTTTATTAGCATCAACAATACACGCACTACTAAAAACTAGATACATTTGGGAGTTTTACCTTCCGGTAAGTCTAATTCATTCATTGCGCACTATTTTGCCTGTTTTGTAACGCCATAATACGTTTACATTTTTTTGGTCCCCTAGGAGTAAAATAGATCACTTGATTCACTCTAATAGCTAACAAGTGGCGAGTACAGGTTAAAGGGGTAATTTTCAATACGACCACTGGTGATAGCGTGCCATACAGTAACTTGTCAAGCTCTTTATGCCTAATGGAGCCGGAAAGTGGCACTTTCATTTAGCAAAAAAAAAAAGAGAAAAATTGTCACTTTCCGCTAGGAGGGCAGGAAAATAAATATTCAACGATCTTGATAAGTGATGTGCACAATTCGTGCAAATAGAATAATTAACCTTTATTTTAGACAATGTCTTCTCAAAGGACGCAACTGTTATTTAAAAAATAAAATAAAAAATAGAATAAGTTCCATGGAGAAACGGGATAGCATTTTCACTTACCTTTGTTTTAGCCTTAATCGATGGTCATGTAGGCGAACATCTCCGGTATTTTCTATGCCGTCCATAATGTTGGAGGCGCGTTTGCTTTCGCCCACCACCATTTTGACTGTAACAAAGAAATAAGATAATAAATGATAGAATAAAAGTATCTTCACACCCATATCTCCGTAGGAGTCAGCAGAGGCACAAGCAGGGCACCCAATACTAGTCTTAAGTCCCACAGTGTGATAGGTGGCGAGCCTATCGCCAACCAGGCACATATCCAATCCCGGGCAACGTAAATTTTATTAGAACATTGAAAATATGCCTTTTCTATTTTTTTTTGCTGCCCGACCCGGGGATTGAACCCGGGACCTCAAGGAGTCAAGTCCGACGCCGGACCGCAAGACCACAGAGGTGATTAATTAATGATAGATTTACTTCAAGTATAAAAGTAGTGCAGGATTAACACGCAAGGACTCTTTTCTTATGTATTTCTAATAAGTATACCAATGTACATACAAATTGAAAGTAAAGGCTAATCTGAACGAAACGTGAATCTCCACAAAAAATATGGAAAACGAACTGCACGTTACATCAGGAAAACGTAATAGGAGAGTGTGCATCTTAATTATATAATGTTATACCAGTTTCGATAATGTTTAAACGATAACTAAGGCGGATATCACACTGCACCGGAGTCCGGAGATAGCTCCGGTGTTCGGTGATGCGGAATTTAACTCTGAAATATCGACGCACGGAGGTGCGGTGTGGCAGTCGTTATACCGTGGGTGTTTGTACAGAAATTAAGATTTTTCAGTACAAAGATCACCGCATCACCGCATACTGGAGCAGTGTCCGGTGCAGTGTACTATCCGCCTAAAGGTCGTCGCAAACAGGTTGTTTTAAATCCCTATGTCTTCTTCTTAGCATTGCAATCGTCGCCGTGTTGGTGCTGGTCTTCAGGTGCAAAAATGATTGTCCAGCTTCCTGCCGGGAAGCCCGTAAGAAGCAAGCAAATGTGAAATAGGTCAATACTAACAACTACCCGGGGACTACAGTGGTGTCAAGAGAGAGGTTGTTTCGGACCCGTACCAAAAAAAACTATGACGCCCGTCGAGTTTTTTCGCGTTTTCGCACAAATTGTTCGTAGTAGCAGCGTTCCGTATATATAGCGCATAAAGACGCGTCACAAGTATCCATTGTATAGTCAATGAGAAACAAAATATTGTTCTAGCCCCATTCTAGACCACGGGTCAAGTATATTATGTCAATGCATCTTGATATATTTACAGGAATATCGATGCCAATGTTCATATGAAGCAGACAAATTATATTGCATCAAAGAAACGTGATAATCAATCGCATGTATGCGCAACGAGTTGTCGTTACCTGCTACATTTTAACTGTTGGCAGTGATAATTAATGTGCTTTAATTAATAATACTGGCAGAGCTTTGTCACTTTGATAGCGAATAATTTGACTGATGATAAGTGTTTTTAGTAGTGACATTTTAGGGCGTATTAGCGTTATATAGTTTTGTGTTTGTTACGAATGTTTTAAATAGTGAACAGATTTAAATGTTGCTACCAAAAAGTTTATTCACACTCGTACCCCTGAAGACATAGGCAGAGATACAACCCGGAAATCCTCGACTATCCGAAGACCCCAAGTCCCACAATGTGATAGGTGGCATACCTCTTGCCAACCGTGAACATATTCAATTCCCTACCAATCTAATCTAATTTAATAAATAATCCCAAAATTATATTTTTAATGAACCCCCAACAAAACCTACATGTCAAATTCAAATTCAAAACAGCTTTTATTACGTAGATTTATACAAAGATTCTTGTAACGCGTCTATATAATTCTAAAAACTACCACCGGATCGGAACGCGGCCACTCACTGACAAGATCCGGCGAAAGAAACTAAGCGGGCTTGTCTTTTTTCTTATAAATCTAATTTACAACATAGTTTATTACATTTACAAATAATTTGCAGAGATTGGCATGAGGAGCAATTAATCCCAAAAATTTCTGTCTTCTAAATATTCTGAAATCTTATAAAAACCCTTACCATACAATTTGAGCTTAATACATTTTTTAAATTTATTAAATGGTAAGTCTTTAATATGCTCGGGAAGTTTATTGTAAAAACGTATACATTGGCCCATGAAAGAATAGCTGATTCTGTGGAGACGAGACTTATGCACAACAAGATTGTTTTTATTCCTCGCGTTTACCGCATGTACATCACAATTTTTCTTAAACAAATTTATATTTTTATAGACATATATCAAGTTTTCAAAAATATATTGAGAAGTCTCGGTTAAAATTTTTATTTCTTTAAACTTTGCCCTAAGGGAAACTCTTGGGCCTAAGTTATAAATTGCTCGTATAGCCCTCTTTTGCAAGACAAATATTGTGTTTACCTCGTATACGCAATATCATATACCATGTAGTGTCGTTAAAAACTATCTCGATCATATCAGGTTTCTAACAAAAAAAAACGAATCGAAATCTGTTAATCCGATCAAAGTTTATGATGCAACAGACAGCAACACACGGATACGTCAAACTAATAACACCCCTCTCGTTTTCCGTCGAGGGTTACTTACATATACATTATATTACATGACACTTTGTAAAAGAACTTATCTAACTTAACGATGAAAATTGCCCGAAGTACGGATCAAGTGTGATGCCTAACGTAACTAACAAATAATCAGACCGGTGTTACGTCAATTGCTGCACTTTGACCGAATCAGGCCCCGTGACTCGTGTCCAATGTTGCAAAAGGTGATCCATATTCTGCGATCTCCCTAATTACTAAGGCATAACAAATGTTGCATATTGTGCGTGTCAATTTCGTAGATCACTAATTACACACAAAAAAATCAACCCCATGCACAATATTTGTTGCAATAAATGATACGAATTTGAATGAAAAGTATAAAGAACTAGCTGTTCCCTGCGGCTTCACCCGCGTTTTTACAGGAACCCGTCGTGCAGTCGGGATTAAAAGTAGCCTATTTGTCACAATCTGTGTTCCAAATTTCAAACAAATCCGTTCAGCCATTCGAGCGTGAAAGAGTAACTCACATCCATCCATACTCACAAACTTTCGCATTTATAACATTAGTAGGATGAATTAATATTTACACAAACAGACACTATACATACAAAAACATATTTAGGGGGCAGAGAGTAACGAGTGTCAGATGTCACGATCTTTGCAGACCTATCTAGCTTCCTCCATATTCATTATTTTTTTCATACAAACATGCCGGTTTCGGAGACTCCTGAAACCATCCTCGAATAAAACCTTGAAGTGATTTTATCGTGGAATGTCAACCTAGGTCTCCCGGTTACTTATATCTTTCGAAATTGGCTTTGTACTAGTTATATATTTTGTCAATCTTCCATCTGTCATTCTTTCCACATGACTGAATCAAAGAAGCATAGAAGCACCTTTGTCATTTTCAAATATTAAATTGTACTGTACTAAATGCTGAATATAACATGAGCTAGCTAGTACATAATTATTCAGCTCATGTAATATAGTTCCTTTTCGCTGCTTTATTGCTCATAGTTGCTATCCAATACTAACAATTCAGTCGTCACACCCAAGTGTGAATTTCAATTATGACATTTTAGATATCCATATAAAAAATACTCATATAAGATTGTATTACAACTAAATGACAAGAATCTACTAATTAAAACAAATTATTTTGTTTGTTGTATTTACAATTTATGTATTTACAATTTATTTGTATTTAATATAATATTATGTAGTTGTATTCTTCCACATACTGATAATTCGTGCAAAATTATTCACTAACAAAAAGTCCAAAGTATCAAAAATGCACAACGTTAATATTCAAGTTTTCATTTCTGCCAGCACTCCCGGAGTGGAACCCGTCGTTTTTTTATACAAGTGGTACCTACACACTCGGAACTGGTAGATATTGCGTATAGCATTAAGTTCGCCTTTTGTCATCAAAATTATCTACAGGTGTGTAATCAAGTTTAAATAAATAAATACTTACATAACGCAAAATTGAAGATTTTTGATTTCATTTGTAAAAAAAATATCTCGAATCTTGAGACGAAAGGTTACAGGTTCAAATCCTGTCTGGGCGAAATTTTTTCTTTCTTTAAAATTTATAAAAAAAAATCTGTTAGATGGAAATTACCATAAACGTCCTTATATTTGAATGAACTTATATAATACTGATTTGCAGTTGGATAAGTTCTTGGAATCACACAATGTATTATTAAATATTGACATGACAATATCGTAACTTGATAAAAGGATTAAGATGTTATAGAAGTATGTACTTTTGTTATATATTATGAAATTTATATATTATAATATCAAAACATTAAAAGATCCGAACCTACATCGACCTTAACCGAACTGACAGAAGAAACATATATTAATTTAAATTTAATTATACTAGCCGAACCCGCGAACTTGTATGACTTCACATGAACAATTGCTAAAAGTTTGTATAGAAAAAAATAACGTATTGTTTTTCTTATTTTTTCTTCCAATTTGCCCGGTTGTTTTCTTCATAAGGACCTTGACATTAACAAACACAACAAAAAAAATTGGTCCACCCGTTCAGGTGTGATGCTATGACTACGCGAAATGGGGATTCATTTATATATATGTATATAGATAGATGATTGGACTTGAGTACATGAGGTACCGGGTTCGAACCCCGCGTCGGCCAACAAAAAAAGAAAATTGGATTTTTCCAATTTTCTAATAAAAAAATGTTGGTCGGGATTGGAAATATGCCCGGTTGGCGATAGGCTTGCCACCTAACACATTGTGAATGTGTTATGCAATTGTACATTGCAAATGTGAATTGTGTCTTCGGCTAGTCGTGGGTGGATTGGTTGTACCTCTGCCTACCTCTTCGGGGATACGTGCGTGAAGAAGATACTTTGTTTTTAGATAGATGATAATAGAACGAAGCCTATTTTCCCAGTCAACCTGGTAATCAAGGTAAATAGGCAACCCAACGTCTGCACGTTCTATACGTCTTAAGGACGTTCTAAACGGTTAGAAACTCTGATTTGCATCCGTCTGGACCGTAGATGTTATCCAAATTTAATAGTAATGGAAAGATGAAAACAAAGTTTTTTCTAGGGTTACCTTCGTTGGAATGCGTGTTTACAACCGTCTGGAACCCCTATTATACCATTAGGACAAAAAAATCTAGATAATATCTTAATACTGCAACATTTGGTAAAAAACACTTTAAAAAAAAGAAAAAGAAGTTTCTGTCAAGGTTGTTTTAGTCAAGCCATATATTTTAATGTATTTTCTAAATAAAAAAAAAATTGTTATAAAATATATTTCACCTTATTATCAGATCGGAGGAGGAGGAACTTAGCTTCATACCTTGCCCTAAAAGAACAATGTCTATCCATTAAAAATACTCCAGAGAACACGTCACTCAGTTTTTTAGATACTCCGGATCTTGCAGTTTTTTTTTATAAATTTAAAATATTCTATTTGTTGCTCACGTAAGTACTGCATCAGTTCTGACCCAGTTTCCAACATTTGCAAGGTAAGTGTCCAACTTAAAATCTAAGTCACGTATGATCAGAATCAAAATGGACATAAATCAACTTGAAATATCTGGGCGGTTTTCAGAATTTTCCATTTGTTGTGTACGCTAGCGGCTTTTTTTAAATCTTTAATAATAATTATTAATTTAATAGTTGCAACGTAGATTAAATGTAGTTTAAGCCCTAAGGAAATATACTACAATTTAATTACATTACAACTCGTATTCATAAAAAAAATATTACATAAATAAAGTATCTTCACGCCCATATCCCCGAAGAGGTAGGCAGATGTACAACCAAGGCACCCACGACTAGCCGAAGACACTAAGTCCCACAATGTGATAGGTGGCAAGCCTATCGCCAACCGGGCAAATTTCTAATCCCGACCAACATTTTTTTTTTATTAGAAAATTGGAAAAATCCAATTTTTCTTTTTGTTGGTAGACCCGGGATTCGAACCCGGGACCTCATGTAGTCAAGTCCAACACCCGGACCGCTAGACCACAGAGGCGATCATAAATAAGAACTATATTTCATCGCCTCGTGGTCTAGCGGTTTAGCATCGGGCTTGACTTCTAGAGGTCCCGGGTTCGATCCTCGAGTCGGGCAACAAAAAATAACATTGCCCGGGATTGGCGATTGGCTTGTCACCTATCACATTGTGGGACTTAATGTCTTCGGCTAGTCGTGGGTGTCCTGGTTGTACTTCTGCCTACCACTTCGGAGATATGGGCGTGAAGATACTATTACTAACAACTATATTTTTATTTATAGAAAGCGTTGGTTTAAAAAAAATGGAAAAAATAATGAAAGATTGATTTAAAACAAACATGAAATTCGAATGTGGATGTAGGTAGCCGAGGAGACCCAGGTTGGTGACCTACACGGTCAAATCACTCGGGTTTTGGGGAATCTGGTGTTAAGATCTCAAGAACCAGCTTGTTTGTATGAAGAGAGTAAAATAATAATAATAATAATAATAATATTAAATGTATAGACGTAGAAAATAAGAGGCATTAAAAATAAAGGATAATAATATCTTTATTGTACACAAAACGTTATCACAAACATGACGTTTGTGGATACTCTCTACCTTCTTCGTACTTAGTGTATTGAAATGAAGGTATGTATGAACATACACATTGTGTACCTATGTGTATTTGTGTGTACATAGTTGTACCGGGGTCACTGTGACCGAGCCTTTGTTCATGTAAGATTCATAATAGGCTGTTCTAGGAATTACCTATCTTTATTATAATGCAACACTTAGCAAAGAAAAGGCGAATGACGACACTCCAAACGTGTCACGAAGCACATTTCTATGTACTAGAGTCACGACTCACGACAAACAAGTCTGGAGATATTTATGTAGGTAGGTATTTGTATATCTTTAGCCTACTAGATATTGCCCACGGCTGTTCCCGCGTATTAATTATCTTTTATTCCTGCAGTAACCCATTCAGATTAAGGGATAAATAGTAACCTATGGCATTCTTTAGTCTCCTATCTGCTTTACATTAAAATTATACCATAACATCGCTCCGTGTCAGAGAGAAAGAACGGCAAAATAAATTATAGAGGCCAGTGAACACGTCCTGATGGTAAGAGACAACAGAAGGCTTATTATGCAGGTCTACCGGCTACTTTACTCTCCAGACTGGAACATAACAGTCATTATGGCAGCAGGAATAGGTATTGCGGTTAATCCCTAGCCCGGGTAAATAGCTGCACTCTAATGGCCGGTCTCAATAACGTATCGACCTTTAACAAAAAGTTAAATTAGCTACCAAAAGTAACTGCAGTCATATATTTGCGTTTCAATAACCCAAGGTAGATAAGAATT
>NJDC01005079.1:58097-95601 GCA_002245475.1 Calephelis virginiensis
AATTTCTTACCATCAGGAAATCCGTTTGCTTGTTTGTCTTCATATATCATAAAACAAACAAAGACTAAAGGAGGTGTTAAGTTAAGTAGAGATTATAGTCTGTTTCAGAGTTTAATAAAGGCTATAACAGCACTTTGAACCTTGAAGTGCTTTAGTCTGTGTTTAAAGAATAAGGTACTAGATGTTTTCTGCGGCTATGCCTGCATATCATTTATTTAGCTCTTCCACGGGAACCTATTTAGATATCGTGACAAAAGGTAGCCTATATCACTCCAGCTTTCTAACTATTTCCACGCACAAAAAATATAGCTTGACATAGCCTTAGTATAATTTCATAAATATAAGTATGGATTTTACAGCATACTTAATAAAGATATAGAAGTGTATAAGTCTAACTTACATACAGAAGAACAGGCGGGGGGCTACCATATGCTCCTAAAATGTTAATATTTCATTAATACTAACAGCCATCGGAGAAAAACTATCTTAAAACGTATGACATAAAGTTGCTTTTTTAGGTGGACATTAAGCAACATGAAGACAAACAAGCAGTAAGCGACTTTCCCGGTGGCGAGAATTTACTACTAGTATAATTTCACTACTAGTATAGTATATAGTTTAATATTTATTAGTGTGTGTTGTTAACCTGGCATGATAAGCCTCATGAATAACCGTATATTTGGCAGTTTACTTTCAAACCTTTCTCATTTTCATACATTTCCGAGAGTTATAGAGGGCTTAAGTGGGTAGGTGGCTGGTTAAGTATAATGACGTGTCGAGGGCCAGAATAAGAATTGGTTCCACCACCGCCTTACCTATTCCTGCCGCCATAACGTCATGACGTGTTCCGGTATGGTGGGGAAGGTAGCCGGTAAACTTACTTCTGCTCGAGGCCTAGCATCCCGGCCTCAGGTTGGCAACGCACCATTACCACCTTTGGTGTCTATAGGCGGCGTGAATTTCTTACGATCAGGAAATCAGTCTGCTCGTTTGCCTTCCAATATCATAAAAAAAAAGTTAAAATAATCCAAAAACTAATATTTTTCCAGGATATTTTAAATTAAACAACTAATAAAAAGCTTTATTTTATATGTCACTAGCTGACTTCTCCGCAACTTAAACACGTTAGAATAAGAACTCACGGAGCGGTTTTTACCTCCGCGCATGGCGGTTACAGGCCCGCAGGTTCTGTAAAAGTAAAAAATTATAAAGATTTAATATTAATTATATACTACCTATTATTTATAGTGCCATTTACTAATAGGTCTGAAATCGGTGCCAATCCAATTTAATACTTACTTATATTTGTTTAAGGCTCGGCACCGACTTCAAACCTTTTAGTAAATAGCCCATAAAAATAATAGGTAGTATATAATTAATATCAAATCTTTATTATTTTTACTTTTTAGTTTTGAAGTCGGTTTTTATTAACGTTGTTATTTTTATTTCATACTTTTTAGTTTATTGTTGACATCATTTAATTTAATAAAAATAAACATCGGGATAGGTGAAACTGGATAAAAAATGCTCATTAAATGAAAACTAGTTAAAGGGCCCACTTGAATCAAATTTTATGAGATTAATTCGACACTATTCCGTATCAAACAAAAAAAGAATTACGTAAATCGGTTCAGAAACCTCGGAGAAATCGATCATATATAAAAAAATTATACCGACCGAATTTAGATCCTCCTCGTTTTTTTAATTCGGTTAAAAAGTAAGAGAGCATTTCACGACGCGTTTAACACCCGCAGCGCCCGCGGTTGTTTGGAGATCCCGCGGCAGCGAGCGGTCGCCCGCCCGTAGTATCGTACAAGTTTGCAAGCGATTATTTCAACCGCTACAGCTGAGACCGCACAAATTACCCGTCGAGTTTTGAAATAAATCCGCTGTTTCGCTACCGCCACGGGCGCGGGTAAAAACCGCTCCGTGAGTTCTTAGGCTAAAGTGACTTCGTGATAAGCGATGGGAAGGTACGATTTTCCAGAAGTAAAATTTACTCTACATGTTAAACCAGGCTATAAGCTAATTTTTTATGAAATTAATATGCCCTACACACATACATACATAAATTAAGTTTTTTGGGCCGATAAATCGGTCTAGCTAGGTTTCGTATTTTTAAACGTCATTTCCCAGAAAAACGAGCAAAGCTCGATCATCCACGTACTTTCCTTTACGTGACAAAAATATTTTATCAATGGTGAGTGACTACACATAGCACTAATTTATTAACATCAACTGTACTTTCCACAATTGTCGAAAGTACAAGTAGTATTCAAAAATTGTGTTTAGAATGGAATTCCAACAAGCGCCGACAACAAGAAGCACCGAGAAGTCACAGAGAGGGAGAGAAAGAAAGAATCATAACACTTCACACTCAATACTCTCTGCCTACAGCGCAAGATATTTAGAGTAAAAGTATGTACGTATGTAATTCGGAATATACTATATAATAGTACCTATAAGTAAACAGGAAATGAAGATGGATCGCGGCTTCGAGGAAAATTACAATATTACCCGAGTACTACCAACTACTATGAGTACGCCTTGTCTGACAAAATTAGGTTAATTGGTTAGAAAGGGAACAAACCAATCGCTTAAATATAAAAAACAACAAGGATGTATATATTCAACAATCACAAACTATCTTATTGATAAACAAAGACTAAGGTAAGAGTAAAGTTAGTTTGATATTGGTAATAATTCTGCTGTGCACAAACTAAACTTATTTTGTATGTATTCTGTCTCTTTTCAATGGAAGAAAAAGAAAAAGATGAAACATTTAAGACATGTTAGATGAGTCTGGACATATTAACTTGTAAAGTTTTTAATCAACATTTTTCGAGGAACAGATTAAAATTCTGTAAAAGTCTCATGTACAAATAATCTGATAGCACTAAGCGTGTTTTGTCTCTTTCTAGTACTATCGTTAAAAGTAGATAGCGATTTAAACTTAAAATTAGTGAGTGCACAAAAAATTACCACTAATATAGTCTGGATTGCAGTGTTATAAAAACTGCATACCAATTTGAACCTTGTAGTGCTTTAATCTATGTTTATTAACAAGGCGGAAAGACAATGTACCTACAGTGTGTACGCAAAACAATTATCTAGGTCGTCTGTCAATATTAGCCATATAAAAGTAGCACACCTTATTGTTTTGCTATATGTACAATCAAACCATACATCATTAAACAATCGTTGTTTGTTTCCACAAAAAAAAATAAACATGATAGACAGATTAAAGACAATTTTATGGGTACGTACGAAAATATTCATTCGATGTTTTGGCCCCAGTAGGGTTACTCTCGAAGCTCGATTCATGCATTATTGGAAATTGGAATCGAATATGTCATTTTAGGTAGTTTTGAACACAATACTGGCGAATTATTACCATTTAGTTAATAGTAAATAGTAAACTATTTTATCCTATTCGTTGAATTTATACTACTACTAAATACTAAATGTTAATAATCCTCTAATTCTGTGTTCACAAGTACCTAAAGTGACATATACGATTCTAATTTCCAATTCGCATGATATCGAGATTCCAGAGTAAACCTACAGTTCACTTTTGTGAGACTTTTTACGAAATGCCAGTTGCTTAATGTTGGGTACATCGTAGTACAGCCGTCTTGATGAAATCCATTCATTCGTTACGGTGTCGATTGTAACGAATGATTTGCAAACAACGATTTGAATTTTAGAAATTAGTGGGCCATAATATTTTTTGCATGATATCTAGCAGCCCGTCCGGCTTCGCACGGATGGACAAATTTCTATTTTTTCCAAGAAATAACGTAACCTATATCCGATACGATAATGTTGGCTTCTAATGGTAAAAGTTGTTTCTGAGCCTACCCAATGCAAACAAACAATCAAATATTTCCTCTGTATAACACCTATAACACAAGCATATAATTTGCTTACTTTGGGATCAGATTCAATTTGTGTGACTTGCCCAGGTATATTTATTTATTTATTTTATTTATAATACTAGTGTACAAATGTAGATGACAGCAACGCAGGTAGCGTTGCTGTCAGTATGACATCTACACCGGGTCCAATAGTATTTTTAAATCATCCAGGAAACCATTGAAATACCAAATAAACCCAATCGGTTCAGCCTTTCAGAAATTAGGTGAAAAAGAAGCAGCAAATAAGCACACATGTGGCGAACTCCTATGACTCGGGTTTAAGGCTTTTATGCAAATCTACCAGCCACCCTATCCTCCGCCAGGAATATGGCACTGTCATTATCGTGGCAGGAATATGTAAGACAGTTCATAGAACTCGACCAGGTGTTGTAGATTCTATGTTTACAAAAAATCTATGGTATTGGAAAAAAAAATCATAGATTATTTTAATGCTCACATATTATTATTATTGAATTATCGCCTGCTTCTCTTTTTAAGATTCGTTTAAATGAATGAAGCCTATGCTAGCAGCTATTGTACATATATGTATATCTAGATATGTATTAATATTTCTAACAAACACCCAAGACACAAGCTATAGGTTTACCTTGGGTTTAGATTTATTTTTTTAATTTTAACTAACTCATAAAAAGCGAGTAGCTTATTACGTCACTAAAATAACTACAGAACTATAGAAGTGAAATGTGAAAATTAAAGTATAGAAGTGACCTATATCCAGTTGAAATATGCTCAAGTGTTGATAATGAAGTCGTTTATGTCAAGTTACCAAACCCGTCCAATAACTAACAGTGTTATTAACGGTGGGTGCAGGCTGACGCAAGTGTTTTACATACCAACCTACTTGCAAAATATTCGACTGCACCAGGAACCGGGTCAAGTGCATCGAAATTGGGGACATCGAAACGGAAATGCAGCAAGCCCACTACGTGATTAGGATGCAAATATTTAGTTTATCATTTCATCTTTCAACAAAAGTTGGACACTTTTATGTTGTATCTCTGCGGAAAACAAGTTTATCTATTTTAAGAAAAAGTAAATTAAAAAAAGTATTATCCTATTAATATTATAAATGCGAAAGTTTGTAAGTATGTATGTATGGATGTTTGTTACTCTTTCACGCTCGAATGGCTGAACGGATTTGTCTGAAATTTGGAAGACAGATAGATTGTGACCTGGATTAACATATAGGCTATTTTAAATCCCGATCGCACACCGGGTTTCTGTGAAAACGCGGGCGAAGCCGCAGGTAGCAGCTAGTATATAATATGTCGATGACAGTAGGGGACCAGAGTTACGTCAAATATGCCTTTATGAAAATTTTTTAGTCGGTATATAAAGTTTCATTGTAAGCGTATTCTAACGTGATTTGCCACATTTCTCATGGCAGGTACTGATTAAGCAAACGAAAGCGAACAAAGAGTCTTACGTTTACTTGGTCACCGATACAGGGCAAATGAATTCGTTTATGTTATTGTGTTCTGTAATCATCAAAATTATTATTTTTCAGATACTTATCACGATGATGAACTTCGAATAATCATAACTAATTCATGTTTAATTCATTCATTTTATATTCTCGGTCCTTAATTTTTAAACATTTCCTAAAAAATAGTAAAAACCAAACAAAAAAAATAAATTGCACGTGGCTTCCATTATTAATTTTCGCTTGCTGAAACTCGATGTTTGCGATAGTTTTTAAACCAAAAAGCTATCACAATCATCGAGTTTCAGCAATTCGTATAGTATTCATTTTTTTGTACTATTTTTTAGGAAATGTCTAAAAATTAAACACCGAGAATATAAAATACCTAACATGAATTAGTCATGATTATTCGAACTTTATCACCGTGGTAACTATCTGGAATAATAATTATTTTGGTAATTTCGAAACCTTACTGAATATTTTCTTTCGGACGTGAACAAGAAAAAGGCATAACAAATACGCACGAGGTGACCGTAAAAAAAAAATGCATTACACGCATGTGCATACGTGCACAATGCATACTTTTTAATCTATTCTCACATCATTGATAATGAAAATGTATATGCATTTATAATTCAAAAACCACTAGAGCGATCATAGTAAAGTTTCCACCCCGAAATCATGACGGTTCGTTACTGGCCTAGTAATAGTAATAGTAGTAGTAATAACTAAAACGTTGAATTTCTCACCTCCTCTTTTTTGAATCGGTTAAAAACCTCACAAGTAAGTATTGATCTTTTGGCGATAACTCATGGCTCTGTTATCAACGTATCTGGGAATACGGGAGTGCCACCGCCAAGACGATCAAAGCGATGAGAAAGGTACCACTACCTTTTTAATGAAGGATTTCGTAACTCCTCCTCATAACTTTGGTTTAGATTATGCAAGATAAACAAAATGTTAATTGTCTTCTTTACACTTATTAAACATAAAAAGTTTCAACTGTATGGCTCTCATACTTTTGATGTTATTGTTATCTAAAAACCTCCGATTTCGTATCTGACTTACTGGCGATCATCAAAATTTATAATACTTAAGTTTCAACTGCATAGCTAAAATACTTAAGATGTTAGACATTTAAATAAATCCGATTTCGTCACCCACCAATTCACTGAAAATATAAAAATTCGTAGGGTCCTTCCTTAAGTCCAAGAAAGCTGAAATTTGGTACGTTTGGTAACTAGTATTAATACACATACAACGAAAAAATTGTGAAACTTGGAACTTTCGAACTCCCTAGTCATAAATTAGGGGATGAGTGTTTCTATTAATGTAAATGCGTACGTTATAAAAAGTTTTCACCGATCATAAATTTCGTATTACGCTGTTATGCCATAGTTCCTATGACAATCGGATCAAGCCACATATCTCTACTTAAAGTTGTGAAGTTAAAGTTTGTAGAGTTGGAGCGTTTAGTTTAACTTTTTCAAAGTGTGAGCCATATAATACTGTATGTTCTCGCCTTGGCAACATTTTACATGAAAATGTTTTTAATGGGAAAGGAAGTACCGGGAAAATATTATAAACAAACTTTGTAATTAATCACAATTTATTTTATCACCTTCAAAGTATGCTCCTTCAGAAACGATACACTTACGCCAACGATAATCCAACCACAAAACATTTTTAAACACTGTTTCCGGAATTGAATTCAGTTTTTGCCACGAATTCTCTTTTATGTTTGCTACTGGAAAACAGGTGCCATTAAGTGGTAATTTAAGTTTAGGAAAAAGAAAAAAGTGGGCTAAAGCCACATCTGGTGAATATGGTGGTTGCTCGATGGTATTTGTTGAGTGTATGGCCTTGTGAGAAGGCCAAATCCAAGAATTTTCTTTCCACAAATCTGGCCTTTTCCGTCGAATTTACTGTCTTTTTAAACGCAAAACGCTCAAGTAACCGTTACCATTTGACTTTCCGGCAAGAATTCGGCGATACTAAACATGACTTCGACTTTTGAACGTAGCTTGGCGTAACTTTTTCGGGTTCGGTTCATTTGGAAGGCGCCACTCCACATCTTGTTGTCTAGTTTGCATGTCCAACTCGTAAACTCACGACTCGACACCAGTAACAATGCTTTTCAAGGATGTTGGGTCATGATTGAGTCGTTCTAGCATGTCCTTAGCAAATCTCATGCGATTGAGTTTTTGGAGAAAATATAGGTCTTTTGGGAGTTGGGACTACCCGAGCGGCAACATGTTTCATACCCAAATGATCAATTAAAATGATACGGATCGACGCTTGAGATAGGTATAGCACTGTTTTTAATATAAATAACAGTTAAGTAATTAAAACCCTGCGCAAAAATGCAAAATACTTGTGCCAATGTAACAACAAAAAAATTGAATTTGAAACCATATACAAATAAGTAATCAATTACCCAATACTTTTTTGACAGAATGTATATTTCTTTGAATTATATTCATAGCTCTTTGACGAATTTGCAGGATTATTAAATAACTTCACCGACCAACCGCGAGGCACAGGTTCTATTCCCGACAGGGACAAACATTTGTGTGCTGAACATTTAGATGTCTACTCTTCCGGATCTGGTTGTTTATTAAAGTTATTCTGATATCTATCTAAGTATTTCTATGTATTAAATCCTTGACAACAACAAACGAATACAACCCATAACAAAAGCATTTTAATTTGCTTTCTTTGGGATAAGTTTCAATTTGTGTAACTTGTCCAGGAACATTAATTTAATTCATTTATTTATACCAGACTTAACTTTATGCTACAGAAGTTATTTGAGGCTTTTCAAACTCGTTTTCGAAAAATATTATGACACGACTTTCGAAACTTTGAAATCGCTGTATACACTAACAATACATTCGAAATCATTAGAAAAAAATCCACTGAAAAATTCGAACATCCGATTGTGTCTTTGTAATCTAAATTGAATCGTCTCAATAATGTACGACCACGAAATATTTACGGCCAGTGTGTAGTAAGCGCTCGAGTATTTCAACTCGAAATACTATTTTAAAATTTTTCATACTAAAACGAGTTCATGTAAAGTACAATCAAATGAGAATTAGATGACGCAGTTGGGAATATTTTTGTCGTAAAATTTTATAATTTGGCAGAGGCTACTAGAACTTAGGTCCGTGAACGCTTCAGAAATAGAATAAAGCATTTCCAATGCTGCTGATTCAATTGTGGGATTTACTATCTCGGATTGGATACAAGATATCAATTGTTTTTCGAACATGGGCGCTCTGCTTTTGGTATTGTCAAAGAGACGAAGAAAACGCGAAGAAAAGTTACGAAATGACAATACTGGGTAAGCAGTTCCACGGCGACGTTGCCGTTGTACTGTCATATATTTATATTATAATCTAGGGTTCCGTTTTTTTTAAACAGCAACTTGGTAGAAACATTAGGGTAAAGTAGGGTAGATCTAGGGTTAAAGCTTTAAATGTCTAAAATTAACTAATGTTTTCTATTAAATTATTTGCACACAAAAACACGTTTTGTTGGTATACTTAAATGCTTATATAATATTTTTGTAAAATCTTATTTACAAACATATTCCGCAAATAATTTCTTTTCTGTTAATTTTATTTTATTTCATTAGAAGATACTCTTCTACTCCATATTCTACAGTCGCACAATGGACCAAGGAGTTTAAACTGGGAAGAACATCGACGAAACATTAACATCATAAAGGACGCCCACCTATGCCCAATTTCCAAAAAAGTGGAAAAATCGAAGAGCAAAAGAAGAAACTAGTTAGCACTTAAAGAGCAAACGTCAGAAAGTTCCAAACAGATTAGAAAAATATTTTGTCCCGTTTTACGATCATGGACGACCTGTCTCCACCAATTTGATTCCGAAACTAAACAACAATAGATGACATGGAAATGAAAAGACGAACAAAATCTAAAATAATAATTATAATGCACCTGTTCACAAAAAGCTAAGCACTACATAGTTTAAAAGAAAGCCGCTTTCCACTGTCTGTCCCTATGTGTGCTCAGATCTTTAAAACTACGGATTTTGATGAGGTTTTCACTGTTGTTTAGATAATTTATTGGAACGAAGTTACTTACGTCAAGCTTGGAGGAGATAGGGACTGAATTCAAAAAAATGTGATAGTACAATCCATAAGAAAAAGTCCGTGGAATAAAATCGTTAAATGAGACGTGCGCAGGCGCGACAGTTGCTGCGCGACCGAACTGAAAAATATGTGATGGTAAAAATCGTAAGAAAAAGTCCGTGGAACAAAAAAGTTAAATGAGACGTGCGCAGGCGCGAAAGTCGTATACACAAGCGAGTAGTGTATATTACTTTTCTCTTACTCCCATTTTCTTTTCATTCTCACATCCCTTCTCTCTATTTCCACTCCACCTTGCCAACGTATAGTATATACTCATGAGTTGTGTCGATTCTACATTAGCCGAAGGAACTTCGTTCCTACCTGGTGCCCAATTTTTGTAGGCTTATATATACAACACATTCTAGTTAAGTACTTGAAGTAAATTCCATAATTTGTGACTAAGCTGTCAAAAAAAAAACGAATTCCGGTCGCTTACACTGCATGCCGCTGACTAAACTGTTTGAGATACATCAGAATAATGTACTACGAAAATGTATATAAAAAAGGCCTACAAAAAAGTTTGCAATAGCATACACTAAGATTGACTCACCCTTTTTACCTTTTTATCTCTGACAAAATATGTTTAAAACTAGCATATTTTCAAAAGCTAATTTCTCCCAAACATTACTAATTCTTATCCATATAAGTGTCTTATGTATATTGGCCATTTACTTAATGTAGATTACAATCGCTCTTTACTTTTTTTTATTTAGTGGGCATGTAGTAGTAATCAGTTATCACAGATTTAAAATTTTATGCAATCAACAAAATGCTTGCAGCAAAATGGCTAGCTTCGCCCGGCATAACCCTTGCGTCACTTCTTGCATAAGAAACGCCGCGCCCGAGATGCCGCAAATTGTTCTTAGGTCCAATCCTTGAAAAATGTCAGAGTTGCATAAGTAGGATTCAAACCAATAAGGGTACCTGCCTATAGAGAGGCCTGTTTCTTATAGGTATAAAAAGTAAAAAAAAAATTAGTAAAAATGTAGTGTATGAATTTAGATATTCCAAAGATATCAGGAAATGTTCCAAGTATAAGAAAAGGGGAATTGTTTTACGCTGAATACAATGCATATGATGCCTCAGGCAAAACCTATATACAAAAGCTAATAAAAGTCACAAAACTGTTTTGTGATTAATAAGTAAATATTTTTTCAATTACGTGTATCATATAATATTTATAGGATAGGATTTACAGAATGATATTAATCGAAATATTCACATATACTAATCTCCTCTGTAATCTAGCGGTCTGGTGTCAGACTTGAGATCTTGAAGTCCCAGGTTTGATCCTGGGATCGGACAACAAAAAAAAGTAAGAAATTGTATATTTTCAATTTTCTATTAAAAATAATATTGCCCGGGTTTATAAATCCCGTGCCACCTATCACATCCCTGTGAAGATAGATAAATACTGCATGTTAAACAAAAATACTTCCCATTTTTTTTAAAAGATTCAACAAATGTGGATTAGCCCTGCTTTGCACTCAAAGGTTGACCTTTCCTCAATCATTTTCCGTAAGGCGTTTGGAACATACAATCAACTATGAACAATTAATAAGTAGTTAAAACTTCACCACAGGTTTGGATCCCTGTTAGCTTAAATATATAAATATCCCTAGACAAGTTAGACAAATTGAATCTAACCCCAAAGCAAACAAATTATATGCTTGTGTTATGACACAAGTGTCAGTCAACAATTCTATCACATAGAAATACTTAATGGTTAAGGCATTTACAAGCAACAAAAGAGTGCAAATCCAGCCCAAGAAGTTTTTTTTTTGTTTTAAACTGAGAAAAATATTTTTATTAATTATTAAAAAATATCAGTAATTGTCTGGTTGATAATTAGTAATCCAAGCAATATATTTAATATAAAATAACATTTATTAATAAACTTATTATTCTGAGGTAGGCTTTAGAATAGCATACCCTGAATTTGAGGATGTAAAGGGGGTAGGCCGATAATCCATGTTAAGGGCAATCCCCTAGCATGGTTTTTACCATCTGAAAATACTAACTTCTTTGCTAAAATATTACTTGAAATATCAAATTTTAGGTTAGCTTTTGACAGTCACATTTGTAGTTATTGAAAATAGATTTTACTAGTACACAAAAGTATTTTTTTAAGTTAAAATACATTTGAATAATTAACTTCCATTTCACACTAAACATTTTTCATACTATGAACATATTATGAAAGATTTTTTTAATTTTCGTAAAGCATATACTTCCGCACTGGGGAGATACTTGGGGGATTTTGGAGGTTCTCTCTTCCCCCTCCCACTTTAATTTCTATAAAATTTGGGGCAAGCTATTTTAAATTTTACTTCTATTCTTTATTTATATTCTCCTATCAGATTTATCAGAAAATAATCTGATAATCTAATAAGAAATTTAAAAAAAAGCGTTTTTTTTTGCCATGCCCCATTTATTACACTGCATAAAAAGGGGCATGTTACAGGTGTTTTTTATTTGCCCTGGCTGGATATAAAATCTTAGTATTATTTAAAGAGTACAGTAAATCATCTGGAAAAAATCTTTGTAATAAGGGTTCAGCTGTTACATAAAATATCATTAATAATGATAAAACATTTTGTAGCCATTTAATAAATTATTTCAAGGGATTAAAATTCTTATAAATAGTACGCTTTTGGAGGATAATAAAATTGTAAGATGAATCATACGGCTAAATGTTTACAGCAGTGTATCGCCTGCTGATGTCATGTTAGCTTGAGAAGAAATACAATAATTCAAGCGACCATGAATTCTAAACTTGTCAAACTGAGAGTTCAAACTTTGGAAACTTAAATTCCAAGAATTAAAAGCAATCATGCCTTACTGCACATCGGGAATGAATTGCAACATAAACGAAATTATTCTTATGTAATGTACCATTTATGTTTATTTATCTACCAATGGAAATAACTATAAAAATAAGTGTAGACACTTCCTTGTACTGATTTATAATTTTAGAGGCGTAGGAGGAGTTAAATACCTTTATTTTATGTGTAATCCAATATCCCTTAGAAAGTTGAAGTTCTCTTTACACACGTGTATCACTGTCATTCATAAAAAATAATTCACTATCACAAAGTAACACTACACATATTTTCACTTATAATTAATAAATTACGTGGAAATATCACATAATGCGCCATTTTCGCAATAAATCCTCGGGACAGCAGTCAGCAATCGCTGCCATCTTTTTTGTCAAATGTCTAAAAACTAAATATAGCGACAAAACGAACTCTATCGATATTTTTAGAAAATAAATGTTGTACACTGAACGACATCTACCTGAAAACTTGTCAAGCTTTAGTTACACAACAGATGGGGCAATTTACAAATACTTTTAAGAAAATTGTGTTTCAGTTGTCAAGAGATGGCACCACAGATTACCTGATGACACACTATACAAATAGCAGAATAATCCGCCATTTTTATGCTTTACAATAACATTAAAAATAACGGGAAAAAATAATAATTGAGGTTTTTAAAACTTAAACATTTTAGGATTAAAATATGAGTTCGGTTGGAACATCTTACACTTGACCACAGACTAGCTCAAACAGTTCATGTTGATAACCTAATGTCTAATTCGTTCTTTTAATACATTTCTAACTAAAATCGTTAGATGGCATTAGTCAAAACCAATTATGCGTAACGATAGAGTAAAATGCGTTATATCATCTATAGTAGTCTGTGGAGTAAAATATGTCCATGGCATAAAGCGTAGACCACAGAGTACAGTAATAATTCTTTAAACGAAGACCACAAAACCTATTAATCTTATTAATGGCGTAGACTGTATATATGGCGTAGAAAGAGAAATTTAGGGTCATGAAAGATTAGACCTATCTCCTAACCCATCATGTAGTTTGGCCTGCGCAGTAGACGATTAACGATCAATATTAATAACTTTTCTTTTGATATACATAGGCATTCCAGAGTTTTATTGCTAAGATATTTTTATTATTTGTTATTATTTGTTAGACAACTAGAGAGATGTTAGCTACCTATCTTATCTTTCAATTTAGGTCAAACTGTACACGGTGTGTAAATTAGATTAAAATCGATTAAGTAGTTGAGGAGTCCTTCGCGGACTAACAATGTGACACGTAATTTATAAATATATATTAAGATAACAGCGGTTACCTGGCAACTGATCTAAAATAGCGCAATCTCTTATTTTAGATAGGTTATTAATATTGGCCTCAAATAAACATCATTACCTAATTACAAAAAAGCGGATCGTAAGAAAAGTTAATCAATAGATAACACTGGTGGTGGAATAAAGCCCGGTGACGTTGTAAAAACCTCACGGCTAGTAACACATTAGCCAATAATAAATGGTAGCTGTGCAACAACTTGGCCGGGAGGAATTTACCGCTTTATATATCCCTACGCCATAATTATATCAATGTTATGTTCTGGTTCTTAGGGTAGGGTAGCTGGTAGACTTTCACAATTAGCCTAACACCCTGGCAACATGTTTAAAGCAAACCTACCTGCCCTGCATATATACCTACTTATACGAGTACTAATGCACTACAAAATATACATTTTTTTAAGATATTGGAAGGCAAACAAGCAGACGGATTTCCTGATGGTAAGAAATTCACGCCGCCTAGAGACACTAAAGGTTGTAATGGTACGTTGCCAACCTGAGGCCGGGATGTTAGGCCTCGAGCAAAAGTATGTTTACCGGCTACCTTACCTTCCAAACCGGAACACGTCGTGACGTTATGCTGGCAGGAATAGGTAAGGCGGTGGTACCAATCCGGGTGAGTCGCTGCGAAACTCTATACCACCTAGTAACTATACTAGTATAGTATAGTATACTATAGTAGTATAGTAGTACTATAGAGGTTTAACTGAAGGAACTAATAATAAACTAATTAAAAATAACTTTAAACCTGGACTAAATTTACTCATGAAACTGTTTTGTGTGCGAGTGTACTTGCGCGGCATCCCCAGTTTATTTACTTGTACCAAAGACAATATATATAATCTCTGCTTGTACATACGTGAGTCTTTAGATTTTGTGATCCCGACTACCGTGCCACTACCACAAAACAGCTATAATAGATACTCCGACGCCACTGCGGTCGCAGATCTCTCAGATTTTGACATATCTACCCTTTTTTTTAATTTTTGGCATGGGATTTATCTGTTAATAGTCAAGTTTGCATGTTTTGTTTGAATCAAGTTATCAGGTGTATCAAACTCAAACTTAAATCATTTGCAATTAGATATAAGTAGTCAAAGAAAGTCATGTCAAGGTTTTGAGAATAGCGGTAACCTCCTTACTACTGCAGCAGTTTAGTATTATGAGTAGATACTTATTTAATACCTAGTACTTACATAAATAACCGTTACATTTTTTATAACTGTAAAAGCTTTTTTAGTTTAAGTTTTTATAACTATAAAAGTTTTTGACCAGTTTTTTTGAAGAGACCTACCCTAAGATAGGGGTTTAAAGGTTAGGCTAACCTACCGATATGTAAGTATTAGTTCATCAATAGAATATGTTAAGTTTTTTGTTTACTTTCTATAAGGTAGGGCCTGATTCAGTTTTACCAGAGTATCACGCAAAAGCTAAACCCTGGACAAACGGCGTGATGGTAATGGTCTCCATAATTCTTTGAGCTTTTTTCCACCTACGACATTGTGAAATAAAGAACTTTTGTCTAATTATTCGCTCCCTGGTTGTAAATCTGCCTGCCTCATTGGGCATACTCACTTTTTGATTACTTACACGCCACAACGACAAACACTTAACACCCAAACTGCTACCCCATCCTCCAGACCGTAACATGACAGAGTCAATGAGACAAAGTCGTTAGAAATAGGTAAAGCGGTGCCTCCCTGCCTTGGCAAGTTGCTGCACAGCCCTCTACTACTTGGTCTTGTTGAAAATGACCTATATTTTAACCGTTTCTCGCCTCTGACGAGCTGTATAGCAGACAGGCAGACAGACAGATGGTCTATTCTACTTAGCAGACCCGGACCAACACGGCGGATATCACACTGCAGCAGATTTTAATTTTGAAATATCGCCGCACGCACATGCGGTGGCGGTGTCTGCAGTGTGTGATACCGGGAATCGAGAATCGTTTTAGTAAGTACAAATTTAAAATCACTGCAAAACGGAGCGGCGGCGTGCGGTACAGTGTGAAATTCGCCTTAAGTGCAAAGGATTTTTTTGTTTATATAATATAGAGTCCTTCCAAAATTCAACTGCTAAAATTAAGAGACAGTCTGTACATCTAATACAATACAATCCACACGAAAAATAATGTGATTCAAATTACTTTTTATTTTTCCCATAGAACTTACTGCGCTATGGAATAAACCACCCATGTGAATTAGCATAAAAAACATTTTAAAAAGGCCAGTAAACATTTGTAGGAGATGAACTATAATTTGACACGTCATAAAAAGGCAACCCGGTCCTTCAATGATTTTAAAGATTTTTTAACTTTTTGCTTTAATAAATATTTGCTTGGTAATACAAAAAAAACATTTTAATTACGTTATTTTTCATGTGGATGTGTTTTTATACATGCACTGAACAACACTGTCTATTTATATTAACACCTACTTTAGATACCTCATATAATAGCTACTACGTATAGACATGTTCTGATTCCGATTTTATGTTAGTCGATACTTACATACGTACTCGTCGACGTGTGAACCTCTCATGCATCTTATAGCATCAAGATATCCTACAAAACACCACCGGAAATCCGTCAGGAAATCCATGTCCTTATTTGCCTACCAATTTCATAATAAATGACATATTTATTTGTGTAGGTGGTCATACTTTAAATATCTTCCGTTGGTCTTGCAACCGCTGCTTGCATCATTACACAAGCACTTTCACCACTCACAAACGAGAGGTGCAAACAAACACCGTGACGCATAGGTTACGTATTGGGCATTGGCTGTTCGACGTATTGTCTAGAGTCGCGCTTTTTTGTGTGCTCAAAATTGGGTACATAAATATTAGTTTAATACCGGGTACGCGTATATTGACTTATTTGCTATACGCGTGAAGACCCAGTATGAAAATAATACTTAATTATTGGTAGCTATGGAACGCTGAGTTTAAAATATAACTATACAGTGCTAGGCACATGGATGAACAAACTAAAGTGGTGCAAAGGTGACCTCATTTGAAACGCTTCCGTGAAAATGTGACTTTGTAAAGAATGTTATTTTTTTATTTGATTTTTTTTAAATACTTCCAAATTTTTGTTTTTTTTATTGCAATACAGTAAATTATTTGTTCGTTTGTCCAACCATGCGCCTTAATTCAACAGACTACCAGTAATTATCAATGATAATACAATATACCTATATTATTTGAAACGATTTATCTTCACGCCCATATCCCCGAATTGGTTGGCAGAGGCAAACCAGGACACCCACGACTAGGAGAAGACACTAAGACCCACAAAGTGATAGGTGGCAAGCCTATCGCCTACCGGGCACATATCTAATCTTGGTAACGTTATATTTACTAGTTTAAAAACTAGAAAATTGAAAATACATAATTTCCTATTTTTATGTTGCTCGAGCCGGGGATCGAACCTGAGACCTCAAGAAATCAAGTCCGACGCGACGCCTCAAGATATCAAGTCAGACGCCGGACCGCTAGACCACAGAGGCGATATTTATTAAACCTGCCTCAGATCGCAACTCCGATCTGGTAGTATTACGAGTATATTGACTGCGTCCTAGTTCAAAGGTTGGCGTATACACATAATTCCACTAACTAACCTCGAGGCTCGGGTTTGATTCCCGACGGGGTCAGGCATTTGTGTGTTGAAAATTAATATATTTTGTATTCCCGGGTCAAGGTGTTTATTTTTTAATAAAATCTTTACTAGTAACTATTTATATTTATATGTATTAGTATAAATATATGTAGGTATAATTCGCCTACTTTGGGGTTAGAGCAATTTGTGTAATTTATCCAGGGCACCAGTAATTTATTTATTTATATCGATGCTTACAATTACCTACCATAAGTCGCCTTTGTATTGAATACTATAGAATAGAAAATATTTTTATTCAGATACACCTTACAGGATACACTTGTGACGAGTCTATCAAATACTAAGAACTACCACCGGATCGGAACGCGGCCAAACACTGAAAAGATCCGGCAAGAAACTCAGCGGGCTTGTCTTCCTTTCCTTATTCTATAAAAATAATTAGTAATACATTTCACTTTATAATTAATAAGAGATTGGTATGAGGAGCAATTAATCCCAAGCACTCTTATCCGATATATACGTAGGTCACACTATACGTTTAGCGTTACTTAAAAAAAACAACATGTTATGACTAAAACATTATGTTTATTGCTTTTTAAAATAATCTCCTTTACATTTTAATCATTTTTTTATGCGAACGAACCATTTTTTAAAACAGGAGGACCACAGATCTGAAGGCACGTTGTTTCTACGTGCATGTTGTTTCTACGTTCTGATTAAACGCTACCACTGCCTCTTCGGAGTTGGTAAAAGTAAAACCTTTCGTCAAATCTTTGATTTTGGGGGAAACACAGAAATCATGTGGTGCCGGGTCGGGGTTATGCGCAGGATGAGTAACGAGATGTACTTTTTCTAATTATTAAAAATGACTTTGTTTTGTTGGCCGTGTATGAAGATACGTTATCATGGTGTAGGAGAGTGCGGCTTTTGGGTCGTTTTTCGCGAACTTTTTCTAACACCCTGAGTAAACAATTTCTGGGTAAACCCATTCACAAAATTGCTGTTTTTTTCGGGTTCAAAACAATAAATTCACGTTTCGTCCCCTGTGACCAAAAAAAGTATCTTCATATCCTCGAAGAGTTAGGCAGAGGCACAACCAGGGCACCCACGACCAGCCGAAGACACTAAGTCCCACATTGTGATAGGTGACAAGCCTATCGCCAACCAGGCACATATCCAATCCAGACCAACTTTTTTTCTAATAGAAAATTGGAAAACCCAAATTTTCTTTTTGATGCCCGACCCGGGATTTGCAGTCCTCCTCATGCAGTCAAGTCCAACACCTGAAGCTAGACCACAGAGGTGATACTGTCGATTTTGTCGATATGTGGCGATATTATCTCCCGTGACAATGTCATAAACAGCATTAGAATGTCCGTGGTCGTATTTCAGTAGCATCTGTGAGCACCATTCCACGCGGGACCGCTTCTGCTCCGCTGTCAGTTCATGAGGAATCCAAGGACAAAAAAGTTTCCGAACTTTTAATTCTTCGTGTAAAATTTTCTGAATTTACCCCAATAGTTCTCGATTAATTAATCCTCTTAGGTAATCCTGGGGTTTTCTTCAATTAACCGCTTAACAGTTGCCACATTATTTTCGTTGACGGCAGTTGAAGGCCGCCCTATACGAAATTCGTCACGTAAAGAAGCTCGACCTCTCTCAAATTCAGCAAACCATTGCTTCACGGTGCTTAAAGAAGGTGCTTCTCCCCCAAAAGCATTAAAGAAGACGAGCGACACAGTCTTGCGGAGATAGAGAACTTTTAAAATCATAAAAAATCATGGCTTTTCGACTTAATTCCTTTTTCATTGCGTACGTAGAACTTTAATGTGTAATAAAAAAACAATTTGATAAATTATTTCCCACTTATTGTTTTTTTTTTTATTTCTCTGTAATTGTAGGTTGACACCTTTTAAAAATATTTTATATACTTATATTTTTTTATATTTTAAAAATCAAATAGTTCCGATTTGCTAGAAGTGTAAAACTTTTAGTGTGCCCCGTGTATTCAACAAAGATATAGTAACCTTTTATATACAACTAGCTGTTACCCGCGGCTTCGCCCGCGATAAATTGAGATGTAGGCTATTCTATCTCTCAAGTTGGATCGAACTGCACATGGTGTGCGAATTTTATTATAATCGGTTAAGTGGTTTAGGCGTCCATTGAGGACAAACATTGTGACACGAGATTTATATATATTAGATTTCGATTTAACACATGTTTTAAATTTATTTATCTGTGTCCTAGTTGTTGTTGTTGGGTTCGTGTCCCAGGCATATTATTATTAACTAATGAAAAGATAGGTATTAAAGAAAGGTTTTTAACTTATGACATATTTGGTCTTGTACGTAATGACAAACACGAGTGTGATTAAATAAGCTAAGCTTTTCCTGCGGTTTTGGATAACCTTGAAATTCTTTCTTTCTTTAGATTTTGCCATTCGCATTAGCATTTTGCCACTGTATAGTCAAGTAGAAATTTGCGTCAATTTGCATCAAATTTATCAAAATCGGGATTCAAGAATTGTTAGTCATAAGTCATTTCAGAGTTTTGGGTAAAGCGGTGGCCTCATTACTTAAGCTTATATAGTGAGATTTGGCAGCAACGAGGAACCCGATACGCTAATTTCTTTATGATTATTTCATTTGTGCACTTTCACTGGAAAAAAATGTACAGAATGCCACCAAAATTGACTAATTTCACTCAACATAGACACGAAATAATAATAATTATGAAAAAACTTCTACTATCTTTTCTCTCGATGGCGCCAAAACTGAACCTTGAAATTCTATTAAAAATGAACTAACGCATTTTTTTTCAAATTCGTCTTACCTACTAGTGTAGTGGAACTAATATTCTACGTGTAGTACCTTTAAACTTGAAATAAACAGACGGAAAATTCTTCCATTTCGTAATACTTGTATTGATTAAACTGATACTGCAAATTATAGAGTGAATAACGCAAACCTTAGTAGAACGTAATACCAGCAGGAAGGAAATGTTGAGCTCTATGAATATTGAATAATAAATAACAATTATTATTTAAGTAACTACTTACGCAACATAATATATGTAAAAAATATTTGTTAGCCTCACTTTCAAATAAATTTTATAATACGTTATATATTATCGAACATCACCACTCACATCTCTAGTTATACATCTGGCCATTAAATCTATCCCAATAACACCATCATTCTAAAACCCGATAAATTTTAATAAACAAAACATTCATTTTTATTTTGAAATGACGTTAATAGAAAGAGCACCTACCTACCTTAGTTCTATTAGGTACCGTACTTATTCTTTAGTCTTGGCAAATCTTAACCATAGCTATTAAGTTATAAAAATGTTCAGTTTTTATACCTCGAGGGAAAAAGAGAGGTGTTATTATTTTGACGTGTCCGTTTGAGTGTGACTGTGACATCATAACATTAGAGAGGACCGGCCGATTTAGATTTAGTGGATTTTTTTTATTGAAAGCTGACCTGATTGAGATGATTCTTACCTACATATCATGTAGGTTGTGTCGGGGATTGTCGAAAATTCTATATGTTAGTGTTGCTACTGAGATCTTGTCATATCGTTGTGTATTTTAAAAGGAAACCTGTATAAATACATACTTGCCGAAATTCACATTTCTTAATTGTTAAATTCAGGAAATTTTAGATAATACATAATGATCTTCCGTATATGCTAAAAACCTCCGTAACTCTCTTAAGTTTGGCCAGAGAAAAAAATAACATGACCTTTTTTAAAAAAAGCTCTACATTTTACGTTTATGACTTTTGTTTAACTTATATCGTTATCGAGCAATTGCAAGAAATTAGTTTAAATGTTTTTGTTCTTCAGCACCAAAACATTAAAATTTTCTTGAAATTGACAGTATCTACATTAACACTAATTTTCAGGGGTGATAACGATGGACTGAGGGTGACACTATATTCAGAAACAAAAGGTGCTTCGTCATCGTTTAAGTCTTTATATAGATATATTAATTTCTATTACTTTTACTCGCCAAATTTCATCTAATAATCCATTTGACTCGTTGAGAGTTTGTAATTTTTTTGTATGGTATATTGTCTCAAAGTAAACTAACACAAGCACATTTAAAATAAACTTAAATTAAGGACAAATTTACTTGCACGAGAACATAAGATGTAACGGCGTAGATAGTAAGTAGAACCTATTTTTTCCTAATTAATTTAGAAAAAAAAGCGTGTAATAATATTTCGCTTACACATAATTTGCTTACTTTGGGGTTAGATTAAATTTTTGTAACTTGTCCAGAAATATTTTAATAGAAAAATAGTGTATTACATTTTTAAATTTTACATTTCGTTTCGGTAACTCTCAATAATTTTTAGAATTTTTTCCACTTTCAAAACACTTATCCCGGGTATTCCTGGGAGCTAATCCGTAGTGTACCTGCCTTTTAGTATAAATCCATCGCTGGAAACGGACAGACAACGTTCTTAATATAGAAGACTTTAGAAATTAGTTATCTGTCAATAAAGAAACTAAACCAGAAGTGCATTCTCTAAAGGAAAGGTATGCTCGACAATATCAGCAGACCCAACTGATGTAATCGGCTATAGCGCACCGGGGGAAGCGACTTTTCTCTTGGCTTTGGAGTTTCTCTGCGTGCGCGCGCGCAGTTAAAGCCACGACTTACCGCTGTACGCTTCTGTACGTTCACTTTAAATTAAACTCGTTTTTATTCACGATACAAGCATTTTCGAAAGTGCAACGGTGTTACAGTGAACTGTTGTCAGTGTCAGTGTTTTATTGTTTTGTACCTTGTGTAATACGAAGGAAAAACAATCAATAGTTTATATTAACATTATACTGGCGTTGGAATAATTGTGAGGTTTGTTTGTTTCTTTTTTATTAATTATCTAAGTATTAAAATTATAAAATATTTTAAATTATTTATTTATTTAAAAATTGTGCACTACAGTGTATAGAGGTGAACTTAATGCTATACAGGATTCTCTACCACTCAACCGAAACCAAATTGATAGGACTTGTCCTGGTAAGGGTCCAGCACCTTACCCATTCCTGTCGCCATAACGTCCGGTCTAGAGGGCAGCGTTGCCGGTAGCCTAACACAATAGACTTGACGCTTCGGCCGTAAAACAACAACGTATCTACAACATCTTTGTTGTGAGGTGTCTACAGGCAACTATTATCTATTGCCATCAGAAGACCCATAAGCTGAATCGCTATCACTTTACACATAATTTAGGCTCCGTAAAATTGCAAAAAAACCGACTTCGATAAGTACCTAAATCATCTTCGTACAAGAAATTAAGTAATTCCTTAACGACTTCAGAATTCCATCATCAGATCCAGATTTGATGGGAACAGAACCACCTCGAAAGTACTAGAGTAATACTGGAATACTTTTTTCTAAGAGAATCTAAATTCGTATCTGTTTAGAAACATCGCTATTTATCATTGTACAACCTAAAAATATCTGTGATCGCACAATAGGTGATCCACATTAAAGTGGTAAAGGTGCTTCAAAAGGTTGAAGGAATGGACTGAATGGAAGGAACAATGGTTTTAAGCTAATTAGTTTGAGAAGTATTTACTTAACTTGCAACGTACTTATGTTTGTCCTTGTCAAATTTTGCAAGTTCCACAAGGACAGCAAATCGGATGACAATGCAAAATTTTTCTGCCATGGATCTGATCTGATGATGGAACTGGAAAGTGGACATAGGGACTCCTAAAATTCCCAACAATGTCTTATCAAGTTTTGGGTTCATTTGATACATCTTAAATAACACTTCTCAAGCATGCTGATGGGAATAGCCCTTACAAATAAAGGCTTTTTCCAAAAATCTATTTTATTCTATTTATTCTAGATACTAAATAAATAGGTAATCAAATGAAAAAGTGTACATTTTCAAATACGATATGTAGTTCGAGAGACTAGTGCCTTTAAACGACAAAACAAACTAACTTTATTATATTGACATTAACGCTAGTATAATACACCAAATCCAAGAAAAATATTTGTTTAAAATACATTTAGTTTGCGCAATGCGAATGTACTCATTTGCGTTTATGAATATTAATAAAATTGTCTGCAAATAACTGTAAGCAGTTTTACTTAAATTGTAAATACTTATTATAACTGCTTTTCCGCATTTGATATGACTTCCTAAAATCGAAGTTGCAGAACTCAATTGTAACGATATATAATAAAACCTAGCGTACGTTCAAACGTAGTTTTTTACGTGACAAAATTAAAGGTTTTATCCGAGTGCTCTTTTAAATTAGTGAGCAGTCGACCAAAATTTATTTAGTAGTTTTCTTAAAAAGATCTTATAAGGAGTAGATACAATAAAATTCCACGAAAATAATTTCGACTTAGAAGCTTTCGGTAACCTAACCTTTGTTTTTATCTCTTTTATAATGTTGTACTACTGGTATTGAAAAAAGACAAGCCTGCTGAGTTTCTTATGCCGGATCTTATCAATTTAAAAAAAGAAAATTTGACAGCACAAGTACACTTGTATGGTTTACGTGAAGATAGTTTTTTTTTCTGATTCTTATTTTAAACATTAAGAAAAGAGGGATTTATCGAAGAAGGAATAATAATAATAATAAGGAATAAAAAATACGACACGTGTATGATTATGTAATGATTGAGGATTATAAATATTTTTATGATAACGATGAAAGAGGCAGCAACAGTTAAAGTTTAGGAGACAATTTATGGCTGACCTCAAATCGATTTGTAAAGTGAGAATAAAAACTAGGACTTCTACAAACTCAAGCAGGACGTTCCTCAACATCCTTAATAATAACAGACATTTTAAGATATAAGCTGAGGATCCCTTTAATATGCTTCTATAGAAAAGCATATAATTACCTTCCAAATTCGCATCGGAAAATATGTGTTTTGCAACGCACATATCGTACATGAGATTTCTAAAAATCTGCCACATGTTCTCATCTCACGTCATTTCGTATAACTTATACAAAAACCATAAAAACATATTCCTGCAAACTAAAATATAGTCAACTGTCGACAAGACAAACACTAAAATATTAATATAATACATTTTAAAATAAGTACATGGTAAATTTTGTCTCAATTATAGGCAATAACATTAATCATTAAGTAAGCAAACAATACATAAAAACATTAGGTCAGTGGCATTAAATAACAATGACTAAATACTAGCTGTTGCCCGCGGCGTTTCCCGCGTGGTTAATGTTACAACAGAAACATTTTTTCGGGATAAAAACTAATCCAAGATAACGACTATGTGCGTACCAAATTTCATAAAAATCTGTTTAGCAGTTTTTGCGTGAAGAAGTAACAAACAAACAAACTTTCACATTTATGATATTAATATAATAATTTAAATGACTCAACATAAAAAATAATAGGTCAGAATACAAATGTAGGTGACTAACAATAAAATGAAATACAAGATAAATTAAATTTAATTCAGAAATGAAATATATATTGTTAATGTGATAAATAATAATATTCACAAAATAAAACTAAAAAAAATCTATAAAACATTAACAATCATTCAGTGATTTATCATAATTAAATTCAGACGATCGTACATTTAAAATAAAAATACGTAGTGATATAGAAGATGTGATATTATATGAAGTCTAACTGTAAAAAGTAGAAGTATATTGAAAAAAAGGGTTGCACTCCGGTAGTGCCGGCAAAAGTGAAAACTTGAATATTAACATTGCGCATTTTGATATTTTGGAATGGTTAGGGAATAATTTTGCACGAATTGCTTTAATAATCAGTATGAAAGTACTATAATTTATGTGGTAGAATACAATATTCATTTATTGCGTTATCGTACACAAACATGACAACACTAACATTCGCGCAAGAGCCCTGCGCCGTCTTACGAATTAGGTCACGTGTCCTGATGCAAGCTTAAAAGTTTTTACCCATTCCAAAAAAAGTGCGCAACGCCGCTAAAGTAGTTTTCACTTCAAAAACTTTAATACTTCTACTAAGACTATATCTGCGAACATGTCTAGCTTGTAATTTTTAGATAATTCGTTGTAAGAAACGCTGACTCTGTTAATTTAACGTTGCATAGTGATGTTAGTTATTAATTGAATACCTAAAGTAGAGATCGAGTTTAATTTTACTTACAATTCATTTATGCTAGTGACATGTCAAAAAAGTAGATCTCAGTATGTCATAAAATTACAGAAACGGTATTTAATATCTGTAATTAATATAAACTACCAATGAAATAAAAAATAAGGCCTTATAAGTGAACAATCAAGTTTATGCTTTTATTCATTGCAATAAAGAAGATAATAGCGCGATTGAAAAGCCGCGGTGGTTTACATTACACTTGTGTCCCCAATTTCTTTTGTGGGTATCGCGTCTATGATCCCACGGCACCAAATCACCATTGCAGAGAACCTTACCTAAAAGCATAGACAAAATGAAGCTTTCGATATGTCTACGTGAGATGTCAACGCTTTCATTACTTTTAATGCGAAAGTGAGTACATTTTATGGGCCTAGACTAAGATAGGCATAGGCTCTCCTGATGATGAGCGATAACTATGATCAGTAGCCATGTGTGGCCTAGTGTTTATTATCGACTACCCTACCCTTCAGACCAGAAGATGTCATAGTTATTATGGCGGCAGGAATAGGTAAGACAGTGGATTCCTCGAAAAAGTTGCCGACATCATTCCACCACTAGTGGCATTGTTGGTTATGACCTATTAAACCTATGTTCACCTCTTACAAGCTGTCAGGCTTGAAGGCAGATAGTCTATCCTACACAGAGGACTTGGACCAACACGAAGAAAATTATAATTATTGGACTACTAATGCAGAGTACTCAACCATTTTTTTGTCTATAGGCCAATGTCCCTTTTTTCAGTTTATTGTACACACGGAAAAAAATACGAACATTTTAAAATAATTTGGCATAAAAAAGGTTTCAGTTTCACATTTATACATATCTGTACACCAATTACATTGCGGCAGAGTGTATCGAGTGCCAAAATCTAGACAGCTTCTTCCACATTAATTATTCTTTAAAGAACTTCAAAGACACCGGTTTCGAAGACTCTTGCGGCCACTCTCGGATAATACCCAAATAATTTGGTCTCTTGGGGTACTTACATGGCTTCACATTTGTATTGTAGGATTTATTTTGTCAATCTTTCAAATGCTGTAATATGTGGTGAGTTACCAGATATCTTAACTTTAGCTAAAGAGCTTATCTATAAGTGGCAAAAAAGTTATTTCAATGAACCGGCTAGAATTAGCAGTTTTTGGCATACCTAGTTACATGTAATCACACTTTGTTCGTCATCGTGATAGTTTTATATGATACTAACTCCAAAATCCAAGAGTCATTTAAAAGGAGAAAATTTAGATGTGTGAAATGAAATCGACAAGTGTCAGAGTGAAAATGTTTTACATTTTTATGTAATGCAACATTTTTAATAAAAGTAAGAGTTCATAAATAAGTACACGATAAAATCTACATCTCCATAATTTAAATAATTCACATACTTAATGTTAATGGTTACTTTGTTAATTGCTTGTCTGTGAACAAGAGTTACATCTAAATGTATATGTTATCTAAATGTATCTTTGTATAACTGCTCAAGCTCATAAAATATTCTTGTGCCTTCTCGAAAACGAGAACAAATTGTTTTTCATGTTATTGGAACATAAACGCAAACAAGTAAACACATTTCTTGCCGCCTATAGAATCTAAGTCGTTTATTATGCTATGCTAACCTAAGGCTGGGATGTTAAGCCTCAACGTTTAACTGGTAATAAAACTAGCCTTATAACTGCAGGAATAAATAAGTGATTGTAATCGCACAGCACCTTTGTGGAATCAGTTACCGAGGGCGGTATTCCCAAACAATTATGACTTCGGGACCTTCAAGAAAAGAGCGTACTCATTCCTTAAAGGTCGGCAACGCATCTGTGATACTCCTGGTCCACAACAGATGTCCGTGGGCGGTGGTGATCACTTTCCATCAGGTGACCTATTAGCTCGTTTGCCTCCTCTTGTATAAAAAAAATCTGGATGAGGTTTTGCAAAACTCTACCATTTAATTAAAGTCATAAAAAACAAACATATTTTTTATTTACTCTACTCTAAAAATGGTAGATTAAAATAAAGCAAGTATTGTGACAGTTATTTGATGTACACTTTTCCATTTTGAGTTAGCCACTGAGAAACATAATCAGCCCCCAGGAGACCAGTGTGCTTGTTCACCGTCTTATCGTATAAAATGCATGCATTATCATTTATTCATGAGTAGTAATGAGTAGTAAAGTTTAATATTTTTATATTTTCCTCAATGTATATTACATATGTTTGGATGTACTTGCAATTGTCATGTCACAGGCAGCGACTGTGTGCGTAATTATTTGTGTAGTTTACTTCAAACCTGTTAAAACGAGCGATGAGTTGTTCTTGTTTCTTAAGTATTACTCTCAACTGTAGTAGACACTTAGATATAACGGGAAATTATTAGAATATTCTTTTAGCCAAATAATTCCAATTAGATATCTATATCGCTACCGTGGTGTAGCTTACATTGATTACATTAGGTCGCGGGATCGATTCTTGGGTAGAGTGAATACTTAGTTAATATATTTTTTCAATTTTCGCACGATACGTTAGCGATAGTTATGCCACCTATCACAGTGTGGGACGAACTACTCAAAGAGTTCGTCAAGTATTTTTTAATCAGTCATTTAGTCGATATTTTCTATAGATACAAAATTGAAGTTTAAGGAGAGATTTAATGTCAATTGTCGTCTCTAAGTGCGGCCGTAAATGGTAACTTCAACTAGTCGTAGCATCTCTGACAATCAGTTTCAGGGATAATCACGTGAAGATGCATTCAATTCATGGTTTCAATTCAATTCAATTCAATTCATCTTTATTTGCAGATAAGGTTACAATTGTGTTTAGCAATATAAATATTAGATCCTCTTATCTAAGCCCATTAGGCGTGCAAATTCACATTCACATTAAAATACAAATTACATCGTTTCATTAATTATAACATAGTAACAATGACGACAATTTATTCTTAGCTATGCTTATAACAAGCATAGCGCTTGTTATAACTAAATCCATTACCAATAAATAATAATTGAGTATTTATACATACTTCTTAATTTTGTATTTGTATCTGAATCCAATAAAGTAATGTGACTTCAGTATTAAGAGCATATAATTTATAGAGCCTTCAAAAGATTCTGATTTTTATTTTGGCCCCATTATTTAATTCAGGCAATAGTTATTAAAGTACTTCCGTTTAGCCTAGAATTTTAGCCTAGAAAAATTTGGCACGAGAGAAGGCCTTGTAAAATAACTTTGAGAATAATGTCACAAGATTAAGCTCCTTTTATCGTATAAATATTTCCGTTGCTGAATATTAATAGTTAATTTATCAAAAACACTGAGTTTCATCCTAATATTTCTAAATAAGTGCTACCCGAGGTTTCACCTGCGCAAAACTACATTTGGAGGTCATAGCGTATGTCAACCAAAGAGTATTTATTTACTATGTTACGAGTAATGGCATCAAACCTTCGCCTTTCTTATAATAACTAAAATCACAATATACTAAGTATTGTGTTGAAATCGACTCAGCAGTTAGGTATTTCCAGTTGCTAATTGACTTTTTGTAATTGCAGAATGATCTAGAAGTCGTAAGTTTAGTCTTAGGACATGAGATTTCAAGTTATAAAACTAATATTGCGGTTTATTTCGACAAACCGATAAATTAACATCTCGTCTTCAATTTCTGCCGCCAGTAACATTACATATCACCATTGTATCTTTCCGTTCTTCTTTCTTTTATTTTTCTTTTAAAACGTAGTTTATAGACAAGCTTTTATTTTAAGGATCATTCCCAGTAGATATAAGAAGTACTATTCATAACTTATATACTTATCAAAAAAACACGATACGATATTGTTGGCAGTTTTAGGAGTTCCTATTGTCCCCTTCCGGATCTTTCGTCAGAATAGTTCCATATCAATAATGTTGCAGTGTCCTCCGATTTTCATATGCATGTAAATCGGTTAAATCTTTAAGTAGATCAATTTCTTTTTATCTAAACCCAAAGTAAGCAAATTATGTGCTTGTGTTATGGGTTAACGATACTAATACATAGAAATACTTAAAAAGATACCAGAATAAATTTAATTAGCACTCAAACCCAGAAGTGCAGATATCTGAATGTTCATTACACAAATGCCTGCCCCCGTCGGGAATCGAACCCGAGCCTCGCAGTTGGTCGGTGTAGTTAGGCGTGTACAATAGCCACTTGACCAACGAGGCGGTAAGGTTGAACTTGCAAGATTCCACCAAATGTAAGTTAAATTAAAGTTTGTATTGAATTACAAACTCGTGTCAGTTTGGAAAATATGTTTGAATGCTAAAAGAATAGAAATTATAACTATTGACCGAGTTTTAGAATCGATATCTACAAAAGAAATTATCAAGCCTGACTATTGAATGATGAAGTGATAACATTAAGTATTTCTACAACAGTTTTAGAAAGTTTTGCATATTTTTTTAACCTGTCGAATTAGTATTCGTCGTCTAGTGTTACATTTTTACCCGAATGTTGAAAGTAAAGGAGGTTAATATGTTTACTAGTCTATTTGTATGTTATGTTATGTTGGTATGTATATTTTGCCATTTATAACGACAGAACCAGTTTCAATTAATTTTAGAATTTTAATAACTAGAATAAAGCCTTGGAAAAGGAAATAGATACCAGCAACATTTTTTATTATTATTAAACATCGAGGTCGGACTGTGATAACCCTATCGCCCACTAATAATCTATCAATTAAGGTAATTATAGTATACCATTGCAGTATGCAGTGACTCATGAATAAGTGAGAGAATATTGTGCAGCAGCTCGCCTGAATTGGTACCACCGCTTTAGCTATTTTTTATTTCCATAGCGTCAGTGCTTACTAGTGACATGTTCGGTGGAGTAGAGTAGCAGTAGAGTTGCCTTAAAATAGATATGTACCTGTAATATTAATTGTGTATTTATGTGATTTTCTTTTATCATCAGGAGAGTCGCCTGTTTTTCACTGCTTTTTAATATACCTAATAAAAACAGCAATTATCTCTGACATTGACCTTAAAATCGGTTCTTTTATATATATAAACAACCTGCGGTAGTCAAGTGTTCTAAAACCGCGGTTAGCAACATATTAGCCATTTAAAAAAAAATAGTGCGGTGCAGTTGTAAAAACCTCGCGGTTAGTAACATACATGTATATTGGCCATTTAAAAAAAAAGAAAAGTGAAGATCAACCAGTTCGTGATCGTCACCCAAGACAAGCATCTAGAGACAGATCTTAAAATAAGATATCGCTTTTTTTACATTTTTCATACTTAGCATCTAGACACTAAGTTTATTGACATCTTACTACAAGGAAATTATCTAGTTATTTGCCTATATTCTAAACTAGCAGTTTCACGTAGCTTCGCCTGCGTAACTTGGCTTCTACTGCACCGATTTTGATGAAACAAAGCCTATGTCACTTAGGGATAATGTACCATTCTAAAGGTGAAAGAGTTTTTGAAATCGGTCCAGTAGTTCCGGAGCCTATTCATTTCAAACAAACAGAAAAAAATCAAACCTTTCCTCTTTATAATATTAGTATAGAAGTATAGATAAAAAGTCTAAATACCAAGCAATACCCTGAGAACCACTTAAAGGTCCGTTGTTGTAACAGTTAACTACATATTCGCAAAAAAATGGGTTACACATGTGAATGCGCAACGAAGAACAATTGCCAGTATATATTGTGTGGCAGACATGTTGAAACTGAACGCGTGATATATTTATCAATCAGGTTGCGTTTACGAAAGTATACGCGAGCACGCTGCACCTGGTAACGGTTCGTGGTTCACAATATATGTATGTATAAATTTTGCTTTCATATACACTGATATCCGCCTAAATTGCTTCCTATTTTAGATTAATAGTAAAACGACATATATTTAGATTATTTTATAGACTACTAGCTACCTGTTCCGGGTTCACGCGGATGGTAATTTTTTTGATCATAAATTGAGATGTTTCCTATCTTTCAAGTTGGATCAAACTACACACGGTGTGCAAATTTGAATGGAATCGGTTAATCGGTTAGTTTAAGAGCCCATCACGGACAAACAATGTGACACGTAATTTATATATTATAGACTGTTAGGTTATTTTACCAATAAGGTTGCATTAACGAAATTATAAGCGAATAGGCTGTTACCTGGTTATAGTTTATGGATCAGGTTTTTGGCGCCATCGAGAGAAAAGATGGTCGAAGTTTTTTCATAATTATTGAATTTCGTGTTGATATTGAGTCAAATTAGTCAATTTTGGTGGCATTGTGTACAAATTTGTTCAGTGAAAGAGCACAAATAAAAATAATCATGAAGAAATTAGCGTATCCTGTATTTCCTCGTTGCCGCCAAATCTCATTACATGAGCTTGAGTAAACAGGCCACCGCTTTACCCAAGAGCCTGACATGACTTCCTGACGACTTATGACTGATGACTGTGAAAATTAATTGAAATTGATATAAAATTTGATGCAAATTTCTACTAGACTAATGGCTAAATACTAACGTGAAGGCCAAAACCTAAAGAAAGAAGAAGAAGAAGTTTATGGATCACAATATATGTACCTACTTTTGTACATATATTGCTTTCATATACACTAATATTCGCCTAAATTACTTCGTATTTTTGATAAGTAATAAAACGTCATATTTAGATCATTTTTAATTCATTAGGTTATTTAATTATTTAGGTTACATTTACAAAAAATGTACGTGGGTGTAGTAACAGTTCGTAGCTTACAATATTTGTACCTATGCCTTTTTGCTTGTATATACACTAAATTGCTAATGCCTAAATTGCTTCATATTTTAGTTAATAATAAAACGCCATATTTAGATCATTTTAAAGACTATTAGGTACTAATCAGGACTAAATCAGGTTGCGTTCATGAAATTATCCGCGAGAATGCTGTACCTGATACGGGGCTCAAAATGTATGAACTTATCTATAAATTTTGTTTTCATATACACTGAAATCCGCCTAAATTACTTCCTGTATTTGATTAATAATAAAACGTCATATGTAGCTCACTTTATAAATTATGAGGTTATTATATAAATCTGGGACCTTATCATGAGTTCCATCTTTCCATCAGGAAATCCGTCTGCTTATTTGCCTAACAATATCATAAAAAATGTTTTTTGTGATTAGATCAATGTATATTGAGGTTAGGTCAAATCGCTTAATTTTCGAATTCTAAAACTTGTGCGTTTAAATGGAAGCGCAAATTTTTGAGCATCAATTTAAAATTATATTTTAAATAATATTTTATTTTTAAACGTGCTTTTGTGTGGAAAGAAATTTATAAATAATTTATGAAGTTGAATCGCATTTGAATATTATCTATGTCAAATTCTACAAGTGTATAGCATCTGTTCACACTAAGTAGATGACAAAATATATTTCTTATACTTTAAAATATGTTCATGCCATTTAGGGTAACGTTTCTTAAACAATCTACAATATCCAAATCTGTAATCGTATATTGTGTTATGGTGCGTTGCCAACCTTAGGCCGGGATGTTAGGCCTCGAGTAAAAGTAAGGCTTACCGACTACCTTATCCTCCGAACCGGAACACGCCAACGGCAAGCGCTAATATAATGGCGGCAGGAATGGGTAAGGCGGTGGTACCAATCCAAGTGAGTCGTTGCGAGACTCTACCACCTAGTCAGATGTCACGATAAGTGACGGTCAGTGACGGTAAGCCTATGCTCGCCTTTTACGAGCTGCTTGGCACAGGAAGGCAGATGGTCTATTCTACAAAGGAAATTTGGAAGAAAATATTCATAAACAAGGGTTATCTTGTAGTATTATGAAAACTCTAAATGGCGAAGTGGCAAGCAGTAACATACACATATTGTGTATACAAAAAGTCAGTTAAGTTGTTCTTTAGTAAACACTTTTATTTTCCCATTTTCTGGAACCACTATCTGTATTTGAAAAATTTTTGATCCGTTGACAGACTGAATTCTTGAAGAAGGAATACTACAAGTATTATGAAAACTCGAAATGGCGAAGTGGCGAGCAGTAACATACACATATTGTATATACAAAAAGTCAGTTAAGTTGTTCTTTTTAGTAAACACTTTTATTTTCCCATTTTCTGGAACCACTATGTGTATTTGAAAAATTTTTAATCCGTTGACAGACTGAATTCTTGAAGAAGGAATACTACAAGTATTATGAAAACTCGAAATGGCGAAGTGGCGAGCAGTAACATACACATATTGTATATACAAAAAGTCAGTTAAGTTGTTCTTTTTAGTAAACACTTTTATTTTCCTATTTTCTGGAATCACTATGTGTATTTGAAAAATTTTTAATCCGTTGACAGACTGAATTCTTGAGGAAGGTTTATAGACTTTGTCAACGCTAGGATATAATCATCAGCTAGTCCTATTTTTTGGATGATAAGATAGCGACCAAACACATGGCTCTCCTGATTGTAAGAGATAATTTTGGTCTATAGACACCATAGACATATAGATACATCGCTGTCTTATGGACAAAATAAAAAATTACAAACGTTGCTATTGCCTATTAGGTATGGTAGCATACATATGACGCCATTTCATTCTCCCCTCGTTGGTCGGGTGGCTAGCGTACACACCTAACTATATCGACCAACCGCGTGGCTCAGGTTCGATTTCCGAGAGGGACAGGCATTTGTGTGATGAACATTTAAATGTCTGCATTTCCGGGTCCGGGTGTTGTAAATATATTCTGGTATCTATTTAAGTATTTCTATGTATTAGTATCGTTGACTAACACCCATAACACAAGCTTATAATTTGCTTACTTTGAGGTTAGATTCAATTTGTTTGACTTGTCCAGGGACATTTATTTATTATTTATTTATATTTCCATAGTTTTTTAATGCCTAACTTTACTCCTGCAGATATTTTCACCGATAAAAGACTTCTTTTGACTAATTAAGTAATTTAAATAATATTTGACTAGAAGCCAGTCTAGCTGGTTGGTAAAGACAACAGCTTGCCCGGATAAGTATCACTGCCTTAACATTTAATGCCGTCGTAACCTCAATCTTGTCATAGTCCTATTCTAGTAACACTTACGCAAAATACAGTAAACATTTGACAAAACACTATTACCATCTTTAGTGTTTATTATGTAATCTGCTTTTCGTCTTCCTATAACATAAAACTTACCCAATAAAAAAACTAGATGGCATAAGACAACAAACCAGTATACAGATCTCCTGATGGCAGAGACGACCGTAGCCTATTGACTCTATATATGTTATAAACGCATTGCTGTCCTGTGGCCGGGGTACCGGCTACCCTACACTCCGGACCGGAACATCTATTACAGGATTAGGTAGGCAGGTAGGTTTTTAAGTATGATACTGCATTGTACTTGACCACCAGTGATCTAAATAGTAACGACCCATTTAGCCTATGCCCTCCTCTTTCGAACTGCAGATATAGAGGCAGATAGTCTATTCGATACAGATGAGTTAAAACAAACAAAAAAAGTTAGAATAGTAAAATAATTAATGAATAAATAATTAAGTTTTATAAAAAATAAGTGTTATATGTTTACTTTATATAAACGTAAATTAAACAAAACTATTTTCAACCCATTCCCTACCCTAAATCCAATTTAAAATTATTAATTAAATCGTTATTAATATGGAGGTGTTATTTAACTGGCATTTATATTCCGGTTAAGCAAAGTAAAAGTTATGCGTAACAGTTCATGCAATAAATTGAATAATCACGCTGTCCATCTATCTACGTCCGTCTGTAACTAACAAGACAAATGGTTACCTACCTACAGCCAGATTTTTATCGTTTAGAAAATATTTTGGTATATGCAAACAATAATAGTACCCTTCTACAGACATTTAATAAGATACTAGCCTCTGTCTCCATATTCACTCGCATATTAAAGTTTATAAAAGTATCTTCACGCCCATATCCCCGAAAAGGTAGGCAGAGGCACAATTAGGGCACCCAAGACTAGCCAAAGATACTAAGTCCCACAATGTGATAGATGGCAAGCCTATCGCCAACCGGGCACATATTCTATTCCGAGCAACATTTTTTTTTAATTAAAGAATTGGAAAAACCCAATTTTCTTTTTGTTGCCCGACCCGGGATTCGAACCCGGGACCTCATGCAGTCAAGTCCAACAACTGAACCGCTAGACCACAGAGGCGATTTTAAAGTTTATTTTAACTATATTTACATAAAAAGAAAGTTTGATGCTATAACTTATAAGCATTTTTTCCTACTCAAAATTGAACCATCCATAATTAGTGTATAGGTTTAATAAAGGTCTAGTTTATCTCTTAGCTTTCACAAAAACAATTTTTCGAATTTCATCAAAATCGGTCCATTTGTGAAGTATATCTTGAATATGCATGTACCATGTTACGAAAATTTTTATAAGGTTAGTTTACTAAAATCAACGGAACATTCCGTTGAATATGTGTGTGTGATATCTAATAAATGTAATTTTATATTTAAATATCTGGAGCAGAGGAAGTAATTTATATAAATTTTAATAATCAAGTTCCGCCAAATGCCAACGATGACTAATGTCAACTACGATTTCCTAGATTTTTAGCAAGATACCAATTCAAAAACCAACAAAAAACATTCGACTTTCCTTGATGCGAAATAGCAGTCCACTCAATACCATTTTTAAAGTTTGGTGAAGTTGTAAAAAATCGTAAGATTAGCAACAAATTAGTCATTCAAAAAAAAAACATTTTTACCATAAGGGCACATTCCCCTATACTCAGAGGGCCCCGAAGAATCGACCATTTCACTTACATTTAACCTTAAAAATGTTTTGGTTGGGTGCATTACATTTTTCTCGTAGCATAGAAAGCATATAGTATGAGGATAGAAATTGACATTTCTCAGAAAAAAACAGTAGCACACTAATATTATTAATGACTTACTGTAATATAATATTGATTACCCAAAAAATCATATTGAAAAATAATAATTTGAGTTCTTTATATTCCAAAAGGGCCCCAAGTTTTTGTGGGCTCAAGGGCCTCAGCATAATCTAAGACGGCCCTGAATCCACTGTCGTTTTTCCTATTGAACTAAGCTGTTAATAATTTTATTATTGTAGTGGTTGGCGTACGTACCTATACTGAGCTATTGCATTTCACGTAATTCAGTTTCGATTTCCGACAAGTTGTATGTATATCTTTGGACCTTGAATTTGATATTTTGGTGTATATCACACAATCATACAATTTGTTTACTTCATCACATAATTCTACCTTGACATATCGGCATAGCATTTGGATTTATCTAAAAATAAACCATAAACATGGAAGAGCTAAGTCATTTACATTTTAAATACGACAGTCAAATTGATATTTAGATAAACTGTATAAATATAAATTATCAATTTTTATAATATGTACAGATATTGTGGGAAAAAATCACTATTTTGGAAATGTAGTGTACTTGTAATTTTAATTATATATCGTGCACCATATAATTTCAAACGTGATAGATGTAGTGAAAGCAAGAATCGACTAAACGAAGATGTGTATTCTACATTTCTTTTATTACGACTGGCTATTCGTATAAGAGTGAAAGTGACAAGTCCTGCTTAGTAACATCAAAGTGTTAATACCGCTAAATCAACATTTAGTTTAGTGAATGATAGTTATACCGGAGTCTCGAGGTCCGTATTCGATTCTCTATTTGCAAAAGATTTACTGAAATGTATTAATTCGAAAAAGCTCATCGGAATCCAAATAAACAGAATTTATTTTTAAAATTATTTGATTACCTTACTACCTATATTATTAATCTTAAAGTTTTTAATTTGTTGTTCACAAAACATATAATACAATATCTTTATAAATAAGAATACATTTTATTGCATTTCCAATATTCTCGTTAAAAACCGACATTATTTTTACAAACTTTTTCCAATTTTTTTATGTTTTTTTTAGTAAATAAGCAGTGTTCAATAGATGATTGGAGGGGTAGCTTGAGAATGTAAAATCTGTATTTTTATGTAACCATAGACT
>NJDC01005080.1:0-16845 GCA_002245475.1 Calephelis virginiensis
ATTTTCATAGTTTAATGTCTTAAGGGATACTTCTTTGGGGAAATTCTGCACATATAAATACCATATTTGTATTATAGAAAAGAGCTATTAGAGCTATTTATAATCTTAAAGTAAGGGATTCCCTCCGAGAAAAATTCAAAGAAATAAATATTTTAAGCTTCAGTTCTCAATACATTTATGAGAATTTAATGTATGTTAAATTAAATCAATGTATGTTTACAAAAAAATGTGATGTTCACGACATTAATACGAGGAATAAAAATAATCTAGCCGAATACAAAACTTGTCTCCATAAAATTAGTAAATCCTTTTTGGGTCAATGTGTATGTTTCTACAATAAGCTGCCCATTGGTATTAGAGATCTACCTTTAAATAAGTTCAAAAAATGTATAAAAGCAAAATTATGTCAAAAAGGCTATACGGTCTCAGAGTATTTGGAAGATGAACATGCTTGGGGATAGAGGTTTTAATCTCCCATTACAATTTGTAATGTGATTTGTTGTACCTTTTATTTATGTTAAAGTAAGATTGTAATTTATATTTTAATCTAGTTTATATTGTAATTATTATTATTATTGAAAAAAGACAAACCCACTGAGTTTCTTTCGCTGGATCTTCTTAGTGTGTGGCCGCGATTCCGATCCGGTGGTAGTTTAAAAAAAATTTCGACGCGCACAAATACCTTTTGTATGGTTCAAGTGAATAAAGATTTTTCTGATTCTGATTCTGATTCTGACAAACTCATACCTACTGGTTGAATTATCTGTCTCTCTCTCACTCACGTATCGTGTGAATGGTTTGACTGCCACTATGCAGCGAGCACTGTGTGACCTCATAGTACTGTTTATGAATACGGATGTTAGTTTACGATGTAGTGGTGGAACAAGTGAATGTAATAGTCTATTTTGGTAGTGCTTTAAGTGGGGATAAAATGTATACCGTGGATATAGAAAAAAGAGTGTGTGCAGGGAATATTGTCATTGTAGCGCTAGGTATAATATTTCAAAGCTAGGTTTTGTGTCAGGATGCTTTATTCGCTTTGCATAATTATGTCCTTATCTCAATTTTGTTGTATGGATGCGAGAGTTGAGTGCTCTCATTTCGACCCCATTTATCTTACTTTCATGCTTTTTAACAACGTTGGGATAAGCACTGAATTATGCAAAGTGAGTTTTTGACTTAAATATATACTTTAATACTTTTGTGTAAATTTTAAAGAAAGAAAAAATTCACCCAGTCATATTGTGAGTGTCCGTTTCAGGTGCCAGATAATGAAGAGCAAAGTTCGAGTTATTTGGACTGGCATTTGATGGATGTAGTACCTCAACTGTTAGACGTCGTCCTCATTCCTATTAAGAAGCAGATGATGTCGCGACAATGTGCCCAGTCGCACGACCACGGCGAGATCCTGCAGAATGAACGTCTCGCCGAGTTCTGCTGTAAATTTACTGCGCGACTCATTGCCGAGATGTCATTTAATGCAACACATGTAAGGGTGAGAGCAGTCCAGTTAGAAGTGCACTCTCGGATGTCGTCAATAACTGTCGCTGCTGAACTTGGTTGATAGCATGTTTTATATTATTGCGGCAACATCAATATCAAAATAAGATAATTTCAGTCAAACGTTAAAATGCCTTGCATTTTAACCGAATCCAAAAAGGAGGTCTCGATTTGACTGTACGTTTTTTTTAAATTTTTGGTACGACATTACTCGGCCAATAGCCAACCGATTTTGATGGTTCTTTTTTACAAAGATAGGTACCTAATGATTTCGAGGTTGTCTCGTTTTAAGTTTATAATGATTCGACAAGTGGTTATTGAGTTATAATATTTAATAGTGAAAAATGTATGCAATTTTAAGTGTATTTTAAAAACTGCTAGTAGGATGTTGATGAAATTGAACTGGAACCATTTCAGAAACACTTGATATTTTTCGAATTAAAATTAAAGAAAGATCGAATCGCGAAGTGGTACACATTTTAATAGTAGGCGTCGGTTTTTGCAGTTTTCCTGCTCTTAACTATATTGTATTATCATCACATGAAGAGACCGGCAAAACACCACAAACATTTTAATGTACATTCACTATGAAGGGTATAATAGATTATGATATGAAATGATATATATGATATATTTGAGAAATAAAAGTTATGTTGATTACGTCGAAAACGAATAATTAGGTTCTCGAAAGCTTGCAAACCGAACTTGAATCAATAAAACCATATTGTTTTCATAATGAGATATAATTTGGACAATACGAATATTTGTCTTGAGATGCAGCAATACTGCCATTCTAAACAAGTTATTCTACACATAATACTAGCCTAAGCGATACAGTGACACACGACTTTATACAACAAGTTAATTTTTTTGAGGCTTGGGTCCAAAAATGCAATGTTATTTTGGCCCCCTCGTTAGCAGAGTGGCTATCGATACGCCTAACGCCACCGTCCAACCGCGAGGCTCGGGTTCGATTTCCGACGGTGGCAGGCAGTTGTGTTATGAATATTTTGCATTTATCTGCATTTCTGGGTGTTTAATAAATTTATCTTCATATCTATATGTCATACACACACGGGCCGAACAGGAACCACGGGACTAGTAGGCCGAGAGATCACAACTTGAGAGTAGTTAGTTAATAATTCAGAAATATCAAAACAAAGCCGTAACACCTGATCTAGTCGTACAACCACATCGTTAACCTCATCATAATTATAAACAATAGAGTAGCTACGTAATTACTCACTACACTGTTAACAAACATAACCACAATCACGCACAAACAACTATAGTGTACACCCATTTGTTACTAAACAAACCATCAAACATTGGAGTAAGCCTGCTACTGTGCTTACGCAAACGCCAAAACCCCGAAGGGGAAAGGGGGGCTCCACCCCACCCCTCCTGCGTGAGTGCCGACCGAATAATGTAGCCCCCGGACGACCCACATCCTGGGCCCCAAGGTCCCAATTAAATTAACAATTGTGACCTAGAAGTGTCTTTTTGTCAACCTAAGACGGGGAGAGACTATTACCAGTGGCGACCTCCGTACTAGACAGTGGTCCAAACTCTGAGAGACGTGCACAAAGCATGTCCACAATATGGCAGCGCTAGGGTTTTTATACACGTGGCAACGATGAATGGACCAATAAGCAACGAGTTACTTGCTAAAACTCTACCTGTTGTGCTAATGAGACAACTTTATCCATGACTTCCCGACAAACGGACCAATAAGAAACGAGTTACTTGCTAAAGCTCCACCTGTTGTGCTAATGAGACTACTTTATCCATGACTTCCCGACAAACGGACCAATAATAAATAAGCTACGAGAGTTCCGAAGCACCTGTGGCGCCAAACGTACTAATGACCACAGTATCATAACTATACTTTGTTCATGACTTTCCGACGTTATACGCGGGTGCACCGCCCGTTGTACCGACGATACTCATGACTGACCACAGATATTAGAAAATATATTAGCTCACGACCTTCTGACATATATAATTATTTCATATTAGAATCAATGGCTAATACTCATAATACAAGCATATAATTTGGTTTTCAGTTTTGATTTAATTTGTATTAATTGTTTAGGGATATTTTATTTTTTTCTTTTTATTAATAACTTTAGAAGAGTTAAACGAAAAGCTTCCTTTGTGAACATTAACGTAGATAATGTTTAAGCTAAAATGACGCGCCCCTCTACCATATAAAAGTTAAAAAAAGTTCGTAGTTAATTTTTTTGCGGAAATCCATACTTAAATCCAAATAAAATTATTTAAATTGCAATTTTCCGCCAAAACATATATACGTATTAGGGCGTCACGAAGCAGTAAAAACAAAGGGGAACAGTGGGGGAAGCCGAAGATCTCAAATAAATTAAGCTCCACACAACACACACCACTAAACTGCTTTATTAGCAACAACAATACACGCACTACTAAAACTCAACGTACGTTTCGCTTCGTAAACGGAGCATTATCAGGAGAATTCGATTGCACTCAACCAAGGTCAAGCAGAAATGAGAAAATTATGATCTTCCGACAATGCCTTCGTACTCTTTAGTTAGTATTTATACGAGTAAGCAAATAAGCATAAATACGTAAAGCGTATATGTCGCTTACTCGTACCCACTTGGTCGCGTACTCGTGGTGCTCATTTTAACGTTGAACAATATACTAGGATTACAAGAAACCCTTGTTTATATTGAAACATTAATCAATCAATACATAATATGTATATATATAATGTGAGCGATCGATGTCTCAGTGGGCGTCGACCGAGCGCTCGTTGTATGTTGATTGCCTTTTGTACCAGTTTATATTTTTTGGTTCTGTGATTGATTCACGCATATAGTTATAGTGATGTTATCAATATTCGCATTAACACATCTATAAAAACTAAAAGTACTAGGGCCCATCATTTCAGCTTATACTTTTGTAATAATCCCGTGTTCTACCGTAAAAGCATCGGAATAGAACAACTATAGCTTCTTTTTTAATCTCAAGAGACTAAGGGCTCCCGCACACGGGCCACCAGCCAAAACCACAAAACGCTGCCATTGGCATATTTCCTGTAGTTTTCATACATTTTATATGGACTCGCCGCACATGGTTGGCGCCGGTGGCGGCCACACGCTACAAATCGTCGCAGCTTGCATCTTGTGGCTCGCACCGGCCACTAAACGCCGATACAAAAAGCCGCCACACGCCACTCGCGCGCTTCCGCGCCCCTCTCTCTCTTGCCTCAGTTAACCTGTGTAACGGTAACGCACGCACGTAGTCTGTAGTTCAATTGATAAATATGGATATAGATTTATTTATATCAGAGATACAATCCCGTCCTGCGATTTGGGATTCAAAAAGTGATAGTTATAGTAATAGAGGAGAAAAAGTGAAGGCCTGGGAAGAAATCTGCGAATTGTTTGTGGGAGATTTTTCGAATAAAACTGCCAAAGAAAAGAACATTGAAGGTAAGTTTAATAAAATAATATAAAACCATGTATTTATATTCTATTTTCTTGCCACGGTATTGCTCCTTCATTCATAAAATAATCTTTTAATGTATCTCTTGCCGTAGACGCTCGTGTTACTGGCCAGCCTGTATTTTGTATATTTTCGAGTCCCACTATTTTCAAAGTGTGCCGAAAATTGAAACCATCCCTTTTGCGAATAAAGTTGTGCAAAATGCAACAAGCTTTCACAATGTCTTCTGAAAAATGAACAGAAGTGTTTAATGGGCGATGTAATATTCTCCATTTGTTTGCTAGTACGCCGAAGGTACACTCAATGCAACGTCTGGCGCGGCTTAACCTATAATTGAAAACTTTTTTGTCTAAGTCCAAATATTTTCCAGCATATGGCCTCATCATATTTTCACTGAGGCCAAATGCTTCATCACCAACAAATGTATAGTTCAATGGTTGTCGATTACCGACCTGTCGTGGTGAGGGGATATTTAATGTCTTTCTGTGTATTTTATTACACAGTTCACTTTCTCTAAATATTGTAGAACCGGATGCTTTACCGTATGCCCCAACATCCACGAACGTAAAAAGTAAATTCGAGTCGCAAGTTGCTAGAAGTACTATAGAAAAAAAATTTTTATAGTTAAAGTACAAGGAGCCGGTATCGAATGGATGAATAATTCTTATATGTTTCCCATCTATGGCGCCTAAACAATTAGGAAAATTAGTATTTTGAAGAAATCCGCTGGCAATTTCTTTCCACATGTCTTGGGTCGGTTCTGGAATACAAACGGCTTTTAAATAGTTCCAAATTAGTTGACATGTTTCTTGTACTATTTTCCTTGCTGTAGAGGCCCCACGGTGGTAAGAGAGTTCAAAATCCTCAAACGAGCATCCAGTTCCTAGATACCTGAAACATTTTTTTAAATAAATTAAAATGATATTGTTTTTTTGTTACAGTAACTAAATTACAGAGGAAGTGGAAGAGTCTTCGTGACAGTTTTAATAGAGAAAATGCAAAAAGCAAGAACGTTGCGAGTGGTTCGGCAGCAACAAGCAGTAAACAGTACATTTATTTCAATCATCTATCGTTCTTGAATTCCTTAAAAGAAGTGAGACCGCCTACCGATGTTACTAATGCAACTAATGATGCGGAAACATCTCGCCCGAAAATAAACAGAAATGTTAATATAAAAAGGGCCGAAAAATCAGAAAATGAAATTCTCAGAACACTTTCGGAAAATTTAAAACGTAAACATGATCAAAGCGACCAAAATGACCCCGATAAGCAATTTCTAATGTCGCTGCTTCCATATGTAAAAAAAATTGACGAAAATTGTAAACTTGATTTTCAATCAGAAATATTACAGTTAATTAGAAAGTACACGCATAACCAAAATTATGAAACCTATTCGGCGCAATATTATGGTTATTCTTCAGGAAATGCCAACATACACTCGACACAAAAAGCTTCTACATCTGCCCAGCCTTCTCCACTTCATTCACATTATTCCGACAAGTCTATGCTTGATATGTCATACTCTACACAAAACGCTTCTACATCTATCCCGTCTTCACCTATAATTCAGCCTTCTCCAACTCATTAATATTATTCTGACCAGTCTATGGACAACAGTTCTGTTATCGAAGACATGTTCCGTGATGATGACAAGTGATACCAAATTATAATAAAGACACAATTACTAAATACAAATACCCACGTGTTTTATTTGTTAACTAGCTATTCTCTAGTAGAAAAAGCAATACATAGTGAATATAAATAAAGTATAGATTATTATATCATAGTGTTCTGTGGAGTTTTATGCTAGATAGTGATTATTTCCACTTACCTTAATGTGATAGCTAGTCCCTCCGCAGGTGCGATGCTTTTCCGCATGTTGGTATCGTGGTGCTTTAATCCAGCATATAATAGAGCATGTAGTTCCCAAAACGTACCTATGCTTAAACGAAAATGTTTGAAAAACTTTTTAGGATGGTTTAGAAGATTATCGAAATGTTCGTTGCATTTGTGTACATTCGTTAAAATTTGATGTATCCAATAACTACGGTTTCGTCTTCTACGACGACGTCTTTTTATCAAAAGTAGCGCAATTAAACCTTCTTCGTCAGAGTACATTATGATACTGCCCGAGGGTTAAAAAAAGTAGCAGCCACCGACCGCAAGTGTCGACCACCCGCCACAAGTGGCTGTCGCGCGCTTCAGCTACCTTTGTAGCGGCTTCTAGCTTCTCGTGGCTGCGTTTGTGGCTGTGGCGAGTGGCTCGTGTGCGGCGACCCTAAATTGACATTAGCAATGTTGTGCGTTTTTTGCAATTCATAAACAGTGTTGTACCTTCATCGAAAAATGGTAACAAAATCTATTATCGAGTTTTATAAGCTATAACCGAAACTTGTGTATTTAGAATTAAATGAAACAAAATGAATATGCTTCATAATCGTTAATAAATGTTATTATTTGTATTTGCACAAAACAAAATTTACAATTTGTCAGGATCGTGAGGTCCCCTCTCGATACCCTCTGCCTACCCCGTAAGAGACTTGGCGTGAAGATATGTATGTATGTACGTAAAATTTACAAAAATGAAAGACTTGTATATTAATATTTTATTATTAAATATTATGTTTATTTTTTTTCAGACTCGGTACTTTAATAAGTTTTCGAAATGATCTTTATCACGGAGCACAGTTCTATATCTATATAATTAAAGAATTGGTTATGTCGTCGACTTTGACTAATTTGACAAATTTTGACTTTAGTTTTCAACATATGGGCTATACAATCCTTATATCGTTGTGGAGTTACTTGTGCCATTCTTTAAAAAAGTCTTATCAAAAGTATTATTTTTTTTTTGTAACAAAACAGCAAACTATACTGATTTGTTTTGTGGCAAAAGACAGCGAACAAGCAGGCCGCTCCATGATGCGTGTTGTACCTAGGTGTTAGCCAATTGTGCAACTCTACCGGCTGCTTAACCCTCCACACTGGAACATGACATTGTAACTGTGGACACTGGGATCCCTCACCGGCAAGTTGCTAAACACCAGTCTACCACCAGTGGTCGTCTTGGTAATGACCCGTTTCGCCTTTGGTCGCCTTTAATGTGGTGCTAGCTCACGGTGTGAGATTTGGTTGAAATCGGTTAAGTAGTTCAGGGGTATAACGCAGAGTCCAAACAACGTGACATGTAATTTATATATTTTAATATATGTATGGTAACTAAAATATAAATATACAAGTATTTCTTTGCATTTGTATCCCAGCTTAGCGTCATTATTACAAGCATATAATTTACTAAATTTAGGGCTATATCAGTTTGTGTAATTTGTCGAGGCCCCAGGATTATTTTTGAAAAAAAATCTAATCATGACGCATAGACGTAAGAAGTTTTGCATTGAAAATAATCAAAATCACCAAACTTATCATAACGAAATAACAGTAGGTTATTGGTAAATTGCAAACAAAAGGCACAATGGACGCATTTGAACACTTTAATAGGTTGTAAGACGAAATGTTAACACAATTTATAACTCAGTAAATTTTATAACACAATAAAATCTAGTATAATTGCACCAACAATTGAGTTTTCCCCGATTTCCTTTCGATTTCAGCAGACGTAGACTTGGCACCTCGGAAGTACGCTATCTAAAAAAAAGAAAATCTTTATATTAAGGTTCTCTTTTTCGATGTCAGTTTAAAGTGGCTCATAAATTTAGGTTTTTTATTCTTGGAAAATCGATATTAGTTTACGTTTTATAAAATCGGTATCCTAGGACAGAACTGCAAAAAAACACAGGTATCATTATTTGTAAACTTGGCATTTAAATCTATCAACTCAGTTTCTGAAATTTAAAAACAGACCATCGATACATAGATTTTAATAGATATTTTTTGTAAATTTTAGCCTTTAAGTTATTTTGATGTACTTATAAACCATATTCCTGTAAAGTCTCATCTAAATCCGTTCAGTATTTTGTGCGTGAAAGAGTAACAAACATCCATCCTTTCTTGCAAACTTTCGCATTTATAATATTAGTAGGATATTAGAAAAGATAAATATTAAAAAGGGATAGATATTAGAAGGGATAATGTAAGGTGTTGTTTCGCCAGGAGGACTCTGACACGAAGACAATAAAGCACCTACTGACGCCGTCGCGGTTCATGCGCGTCAACCAAACTCGGTCGTGGAACACCGGCAACGGCAGTCCGGACGCGATTAGCTTCACCGTGGACCGACCCGGTATCATGCTGGTGGGCGCCTGCGTCTATGGAGGACTTGGAAATTATGAATACTCACTTGAACTTTTACACGATGTGCGTGTGAGTGTCTTTGACTGTATACGTTACTGACATCTTAGAAATGGCAATGGCAAAATCTTTTACATTTTAAATAACCTTGTCTATCTACATCATTTTCATGGCTAGCTGATGTCTTAATCTTTGTGCATGTTATAATAATTTATCTATGTATTATAAAGTGCTTATTTGTCGGTACGCTAGTTTGTGAGAGTGTGCCTTTTTCGAACTTTTGTAGGTTATAATAACTTATCTACATACTGTTTTATATTTGTAAAATTTTGGCGGCGCCCTAATGTCGGCACCATCAAACCGATCATACAATACTACTACTAATACTGTTGGAACTGACCTGTCAAAGAAATTGTTTTGGAAATTCAAGTTATCATTATTAATTTATTTTCATATGTTTTAATTATTTCATTTATTATTGAGTAAGTGATCTTAGTTGCATTGAGGATTAAGGAGGCTCGGGTTCGATTCCTATGATGTGTCTCTAGACCACCGAAATCTTTTGCCATCAGAAAAGCCGAGAACTCATTTGCTGACTTCTCACATAAAAAAGTTGTCGACGGGGGCATACATTTGTGTGATGGATATTTAGATGTCCGCATTTCTAGATAGTGTGATAATTTCTTCTGGTATGTACATAAGTATTTATAGGTATCGTTGACTAACATCCATGACACAAGCATATAGTTATAATAATATATAAATAAAATTTTGCTCACTTTGGGGTTAGATTCAGTTTATGTAATATTTTCAGAGATATTTATTTATTTCTTTAATATATCATTAACGAACGCCCATATCGTAATCAATAGTTTGCCCACTTTAGCAATTTAGAAGTTATGTGAAATAGGTAAGTATGTTAGGATAATGGTTACTACCCAGTACCCCATTACCCGTTATCCCGTGGGAATGACGAACTGTGCCGCTGTAAAAGTAGCCTATGTTCATCAAGGACAATATTGGCTTCCAGTGGTAAAAGAATTTTCAATACAAACAAACTATCAAATCTTGGTGGCTGACGTATGTTTCTTCGTATGTTTCTTTCTTCAATTTGAAATGTGTTATATTATTATATTATATTATTTGCGCGTAAGACACTTGCAAAGTGGTAAAATGTGTCCCTCCCCCTGTAAATCAATCATATAAAATATGGCGCTGTGAAATTTAGGATTGCGCAACCGTTCAGCATAGGCCTTTAAATATAATATCTTTAATATTATGAATCCGCGCAAATTGCAGAAATGTTGTAAACCGCAACCACCGTATATAGTTTGTATGGAAAGAACTGAAAGAACTTTTGTGTTATAATTGCCCATTGACCATTGATGCTAGGGAACCCTTTATGGGTGAGTCCGACTCGCACTTGGCTGCCTTTATTATTATATAAATGTACAACGTACAAGTACCATTGTATGGCTTATGTGAATAACGTCTTATACATTAACGTTTGATATACTTTTTTAAAATATCTTTAATTCAGTATTTTATGTGAATAGTTATTATAACAAACGCAATTTGTTTAATACGACTTAGAACACACGAATGTTGGTGCGAAATTACCAGTAATTTAATGATAACATCTATTCAGTAGATTTAATTGTTATTTGCATTTATACGTTTAAAGATAAGCACTTAATACATTTTTGTAAGCCGGATAGTCAGTAAAATAAAATATATATCTATGTATAAAATAAATTCTTAATTACCTATAGCTTCGCACAACCGCCGAGGAACCCAACCCATCCCACTGCTGGGTCAGTATTGAAGCAGTTCAAGGGACATTCGCAGCGTCCGACTGTCACCATGACATGATACAGATTAAATTCGAGCGACCTGTTTTATTAAAGGTTAGTTATATCACCGTCATTGTAATACAATTTTTGTCCTTCTTCATACATGCTCCTTAGCTGTGAACTTCACTATACACAATAACTGCACCCATGCATTGCACTAGAAAGACAACGAAAAGACTAATGCAACTTGGATAAAGGTACCTTGACCTTACAATAAAATCAGTGTATTTAAAAAACTTCGATACATCGCAACCTGCACAATCGTTTCAAAATAATCGAAATCCATACACTTATGTATAAAAATATACATTACTATGTAAATACATGTTTTTGTTTTTATTAGAGTTTTCTAATTAAGGTTTACATTAACCCAGAGCAGTAGCAGACATATTAGTTGCCAGCATTACACGTTGGCCGGGCTAATAAATCAATACTTTGTATACGCACATGAATTCAAATTCACAAAATAGACACTGTTTGAAAATATGTTTTTCTTACTTAGGAAGACCTGCGTTACGCATTCAGATTATGTAATCAAGGAGGGCGTACAACGAACGGCGACTGTGGACTGCCCTCTGTCAAAGGGCCAGATGGCACCACTTTTCATTTTGCTTCATGTTCACTGAGTTTTAATGGAACTACTCTAGCACGGGGGCAATTGCCATGTCTGATATACTACAGGTAGCTCTTTTACATTACTCTTCCCTAACGCTTGTTTAGCTTTACCTGAATAAGTATACATACATTAAAAATTGTAATTCGTAGTATCATTTTGATAAAATTCTTTTCATATTTAGGAAACACTGAATTAAAAGGTATTGTATTTTGAAAAAGTCATTTTGAAATTATGGTATGGTGTCTTTCAGTATTATATAAGTAGTTTCAGTAGTATCAATTACAATTTAGTCTCTTATAACAAAGAGCTTTCAAATGAAATTCTGAGCTTTATCTCTCAATTTTTTAGCACATCGAAATCAATAGTGAAGGTTTGTGAAAGCACGGACTCATTAATAATAGCTTTGAGGGACGTTACTCTACGAGTAGCGGCGCAGATCGTAGAGAGGGCCGTGGAGCTGTTCTGTGGGTTGCGCAACGAGCTGACAGCCGACGACTTGAGGAGGAACGCCACTGTCCTGCAACAGTCGCCAGCCATCAACACGTTGTTACCTTTCGTGATGGCAAATTTGGAGGGTCTCGATGATTCTAAGGTAAAACATTTGCAATAGCTATCATTTATTATGTCGATAAAGAGTGGATGTTCTGGTCACAAACCCTAAACGCCATCTACAGATATTCTAGATGGTGTGTTGCCAACAAAGTTCAGGAATTTTGTGCGTAACTTCACCGGCTAGGTCATAAACGAAGTGGACCTCTGTAAAAGTACTAGTAAGTAAATATATTCACGCCCATATGCCCGAAGGGGTAGGTATAGGCACAACCAGAGCACCTACGACACTATGTCCCACAATGTGATAGGTGGCAAGCCTATCGTCAACCGGGTACATATTCAATCCCGGGCAACGTTACTGATATTAGAAAATTGAAAATATATATTTTCTAATTTTGTTTTGTTGCCCGATAAGGGGATCGAACCCGGGACCTCAAGAATTCAAGTCCAACGCCGGACAGATAGACCATTGATGTGATTAGTGAAAGTACTTATTTGTTATTTTTTGTGCACTCGAATTAAGGGTTGGTCCTGAAACATTGCAAAAGTTACTTTAGTGTTGGTAAATTAATGTATTAATCTTATACATTTAAATTAATGTTGTGATCATTACTTTGGGTACATTTTTATAGAGCGTTATACAACTGCTGGAAATGGTGCGAAAACTGTTACCGCACGTGGCAGCCCTGAACCTGCTGGTGCCCGCCGCCGACGAGCCGGCTACCACCACCACACATTACTACACCTGGGTGGAGAGTGAACATCCCTACAAGCAAGCGACCGTCACAAATATGAGGTCAATATCTATATAGGAAATGCGTCAATGTCTTAAGGTGACAGAGTGTTTACCTTTAGATATGTATGTTTATACAATAAAATTGTCGTGCAATTTAACGTACTCACCCCATTTTCAAATATCTTTAGAATTTGATTCGATGTATGCATTTGTGTAGTGTATATTTTCATAAATGATATTCTGCTTCGCATATATCTACTTGTTTTAAGGATAACGATGAGAACGTGCAAATATGTTATCATAAGTTGAATATGCTTGTTTTGCAGAGTATTGTTTCCGTCGCAAGTTTCGTGGATGGTACTCGACCTAGACCCGAGAAGCGTCACTGCGCAGCCAGAAGACACCCTAACCATATATGCTGTAGCCGGCGCCCCTAAACATAGGTGCCACTGCTCCAGCGATACCCGACTCACAGATCCGCCATTCCGTAAGGTATATAAGGTAGTGATCGTTCAATCATTCATTCATTCATTATTATAGACGTTGTTTTTTATTAGCTGGGAAGACTACGTGACTATGATCTAAATAAGCAACTTAATCTACATATGATACTTTTTTTCACTCATATTTATACTAAGGTCAATCTTGCACATTACACACTGAGAAAAAACGTCACCTGAAGCGAAACACGAACGTCACAAAAAATATTATAACAACTTTCTTTTTTTCAATATATACCTCCATATGAACGTATGAAAAAACCTCAACAACCAATCAAGAAAGGCCGCTGTTAGTTGCAAAGTATTGTAATGATAAAATTCAGATGTCATAAATCCGATACATTGTTGTGCTTAAGCATCCAAATAAAATCAACTTTCGCTGATCACGACATGGACACCCATCTCTCCAGAGCTATGCGTGTACATGGAATATTGATTTTGCTCGTTGCGTATTGAAATATATCAAACATTAATACTACATATTATAAAATAGAGTCCCCCGCTGGGTTTGTCTGTTCGCAATATACTCCAAAACTACTGAACAGATTTTCATGCGGTTTTCACGAGTAAAACGTGATTTAGGATGCATAGGATGTCGATTAAAATGTTATTCGAGGTTGATGGTGGTTTGCGGATGTAGAACGGAGAGTGTATAGGGCATAGTGTGAATGGAGCGCTGAGTAGGCTATTTCAAAATCGGGTTTTGACTCAAAGCGGTAGACTCGTTTTGCATATCTCTGTTTGTCCCAACGTTTTATGAAAGAGTATGTTAGAATAGCAGTCAAAATGAGAACGCTGAGGAAAAGCAGTGTTGTAACGCTCGCCGATCGTAATCGCAAGAATGAGATCAGAGAGAGCTTGAAACAAAGCTTGGATTGAACGTGTGAAAAGAAGGACAGACTAAAGATTGACTAAACAGATATTCAATGCGAATATACCCGGAGCGACCATAGTTTACCATAGTGTCCACAGTACATTTTCACGATCGAATCACTTGGCAGGTTAAAGCAAATTTAAAATCTTGGTATTACATCACTTATAATTCTTATGACTTAAGCACTTAAAAATATCTTAAAAAAGCATACAAGAAGAATATATTAACGAAAAATCACAAGAAATATTTTGCATGTTCCGTTAACTATTCTTTCCTACTTATACGCAGTGACGGCTAAGGGTGGGGCGGAGGGGGCGGTACGCCCCGGGCCTCTGGCCTTGTGGGGCCTCCAAATGGTTGCAAGATCCCTTGATCAAATGGTAATTAAAGCTCTTTATTCATTTACGTTTTTATGGGACTCTCGCCAAAGTCACACAAGGTCATACACGATACACGATGCAAAACGACTGAATAGTGCTGACGTCTTGCATTACAGCGTGTATTGTGTGTTTGATAGAATCCCTGATGAAAGTAAAACAGACCAAATTAGCAAAATTGTTAGATACGTTCATATACAATATTACATTGTGGATGTACGAGATTCTTGAGTTCCATTTCGATGTCTGGAAAAACTGCTAAGGATATGTCTAAAGATATTCAGGAACAGCCAGAAAAAGATGAACTTGATATTTTGTTGTGCAGGGCTCAAGGTTTTGAAAATGCAGCATCAAATCACGGAGGTGTGCAACGGAAAATCCAAGAAGTCAATTCAAAAGCGATTTTCAGTCCTTGTTCGAATCATTCTTAGAATCTTTGCAGAGTCCACGCATTTTCATTTTATAAGGCATTTAAGAGGTGGGAGTTGCTTAATAAGAAAAAAAAATTAAAATGTTTAACCGATATCCGCTGGAGCGCACATTACGAGTCAGTGGAAGTATTTAAAGAAAACATAGAGGCAATAGTCAATGTTCTCGAAAATTTAAAAGATCTTTCACAAGCAAATTTAGATACAAGATCAGGAGCAAGCTTTCTACTGTTAGCTATTTGTGATTTTACCTTTGACCTATATAAAATTATGGTTTTCTATACTTGAGGAAGTTAATTTGAATTAAAAAATACTTACAGTCCCCAAAGTCGACTCTGCGTATAGGACTTACTGCCTACTGGTATAATTAATGTGCCGGACATAACTGAAGACCGAAAATTGCACCGTGATCTCATCTCAAGCTGAGATTTTGAGAGAGGATGAGAAGTTCTATAGATAACTGTACAATTCAACACGACCCGTTGTTAGTTTGGCTAAAGACCCTAGAGGCAAACTCACCCGATGTTACACCGAAAACATCCCGGACGTCAGCATGTACGAGATTCCTACTGCCCTGAAACAACTGAAGAATAATGAACAAATCCCTAGCAAACACCTTTGAGCCCTCATTACGATCGATAGCCTTTTTAATACGAGACGCATTAAAGGTGCGCAGGTCTGTCCGCAACTCCTTAGAGACTCGTTTGTTTAGCACCCTGTACTTTTGAATGTCAACCGAAGATACAAACCCGTTGCTCAAATCGTCCGTTGATTAGCATTCTGCCAGGAATTTGAAGCAATTTTGAAGTTCAAGCTGAAAGTTTTCGGGATTTTGGTACTAGACTGGGGTTGGACGGAGCGTAGACCTCATCAGCCGCGAACGCTCAAGCCTTGTGTTGATATTCAATGTGCCTCTTACCATCCGGTAATCACTGCCGGTTTTTAGCCTATTGATCACAGAGACATCATTGAATTTGTGGCGTCTGGTAGACAAAATGAAGCCTATCTCATTTTTTGTCCACCTATCTGGGCTAATACAGAACTTTAACAGAAGTAAGGTAGTATAGTTAACAGGTATAGGTCGAAAGTTAAAGGGTACCTTCTTGTCCAAATTACCGCAGAGCCTAAAGTCGAAAGTCTACGACCAGTGTGTGTTACCGGTGATGACATATGGAACTGAGACTTGGTCGTTAAATGATGGCCTCTTAAATAAGCTCAGTTACTCGGCTTGCTATGGAGGTAGCTATGCTCGGTGTTTCTCTGCGCGATATGATCCGCAATTCGGTGATCCGCAAAAGAACGAGAGTAACCGACATAGTCCAGAGAGTCAGCAAGCTGAAGTGGCAATGGGCAGGCCACATTGCTCGCAGAACCGACAACCGCTGGGGAAGAAAGGTTTTTGAGTGGCGGCTCCGCACTGGAGGACTTAGTGTTGGACGACCTCCCACTCGGTGGACTGATGGTCTGGTCAAAGTCGCGGGGAGTGGCTGGATACAAGCGGCTGGTGACCGTGACTTGTTGCGCTCTTTGCGGGAGGTCTATGGCCAGCCAGCAAAAAAAAATGCAATGATATGGATATTAACATCGAAAGAGGAGGGAGAGAGAAGGTAAAAAAAACAATGGCGGGTGAATTTGCCTGTGACGCTGAATTTTCAATTCAAAATAAAATACGGCG
>NJDC01005080.1:29538-39973 GCA_002245475.1 Calephelis virginiensis
TCTTACATCCGTTCTGGCTACGTCTCTTTCAAACACCATTATTTTGGTTTTCATCGCATTCAAATGTAAGCCCCTTTCTTTACAATCACCATCCATAACTCGTGACCAGTGTTTGCAGCTCAGATGGTGTGGAGTCCAAAAGTGCAGCATCATCTGTATAAAGCAGACAGTTCACCACTTGGTCACCCATTCGCATTCCTACATTCAATGATCTTAACTTTTGAAGAAATTTGTCCAAATATAAGATAAACAAGCGTGCCGACAACACAACCCTGTTTGATGCCAATATTAACATCAAACCAAGGCAATGCGTTGCCATCCACCCGCACACATGCTTTACAGTCTAAATACATTGACTGCACCGCGTGCAGCAGGGGCCCAACTATCCCATAATCTGATAAAATGTCCTAAAGTTCCTTACATATAACCCTATCAAGCGCTTTTTCGAGAGTCACAAAACCGCAGAAAACATTCTGACCCACAGCCAGATGCTTTTCTACAATATTGCGGAGCAAAAACTCTTGATCCGTACATCCTCTTCCAGACCTGAAACCGCCTTGAACCTCCACAATGTTCCATCGGACATCCCTTGCATCCTCCTTTTAACTATTTTTCCCATACACTTTTGATGCTAAACTGGTCAAACTAATGGCCCTGTAACTTGTACAGTCCATGCGTGAATCCTTGCCTTTATACAAGGTCACGTAGTCCGCACGCCGCCAACTTCGGTTACTCTGCCGGTTTTCCAACATTTGTTACAAAGAACCTAAAAAGAGTCCCGGTCGGCAGGACCACCAAGTTAGATCATCTCAGCTGTAACCATATCTACTCCCGCAGCCTTACCATATTAATTCATACTTCTAATCGCCCATTTAACTTCTTCCATCATAACGCCGTCAGATGTCTCAGTTATTTTCGAGTCTTTCTATAAATTTCTCGATTTTATCGAAATCTTTAAGACCGACATGTAGTACGCATAATTTTAACAAATATTAAGTATTTGTTTGGCCCATAAAATTTTCTAAAATAGGAATTTCCTAATAGGTACTTAAGTATTTTTACTTAAAGTCCTGCTCTTGCCCCTCCTAAGTCCTACTCTTGCCCCTACTAACTTCGGTGTTTGTTAACGTGTCTCATTCTGATGGGTAGACTTGCACGCTGACTTTATATGCACATTAGCCTTTCGGAACCGTTGGTAGATATTGGAATTATATAGACGTGTCGAAAACGCAAATAACGCAAATAACAAAGTATACTGTTACAGCGGCTGATCCAACTGACTTCTGAGACAGTAGAAGCTGAGGACATGGAGGAGACTGGGTCTGACGCGCCGTGTTTGCACTACAACTGCACCTACGTTAGCGTAACACCCAAACTTGCTAACATGTAAGTTATACGTCATCACAAATTGAAAATGTTGCACAGTTTTCACAATTTACTAGCTATGCGTGCGAGGGAGTGCGCGCGTTTGTGGGTGTGGTGTGTGTGTGTGGGTGTGTATCGTAACATCTAAAAATGGACCGACTTAAACGCAAATTTTGCTGTTTGAAAGCTGGTGTGATCGAGATAGTTCTTGTCTAGATTACAGATAGGTTTTGCCGGTTTTTATTTTTTTTATTAATATTTGTGTGTTTAAATCATTTGAAATCAAACATTGTTTGAATAACGTAAAACATTTCTTAGCTTAATTTTAACAATTTTTGGTATTCAATTGATGAACTCATTTTTTGTAAATAAAAGTGGGTAGGCACCCACTGAACTGAAACATGACGCTGTCATTTTGGTGACAGGAAAAGACGAGGCGGTAGATTTGTAACCGGGCAAGTTGGTTCACAACACTCCAACACCAGTGGTCTTACTGTTTATGACACATTTAACCTTTGCTCGCCTATTACGAGCTGCCAGGCAGAACGGCTGTTAGTTTACTTTACACATAGGACCCGGATGAAAATGGGGCTACAAAATATTCATATATTTGTTTATTTTACACTTTATGTCCAGGAAAAATGGAAAATAAAAATATAATACTAATAAATTTATGTACAATAAACAATTTGATTACAATAAAATGATAAACCATTGGTCCGGGCCGCTGAACAGAATAGGCCGTCTGCCTCTTTGCCAGGCAACTCGTAAGAGGCTAGCACAATAATTTAAAGGTCGTTACCGACAAAACCACTGCTGGTAGAGTGGTGTGCACCACCTTGCCAGCGTCTTCCTCGATCAACCGCCTCCTTGTTCTTCTGGTTATAATGACTTTGTCATGATCCGATCCGGTTCCTTAGATGTCTACATAGGCCACGCTTAACCATAAGGAGAGCCATGTGCTTGTTCGGTGAACTCTCACATAAAAAAGTAGTGTAAAGCTTGATGTCGCCGTCATATCAAACAGAAGTTTTATTTGGTTCCGTTCATGTACATCTTTTCACCGATTGTAGTTTTCGAGTTTTATAATTTCTACAAAAGAGGTCTTACACCTCGGGTAACTCACAATTGTCGCTGGTTTTGCTGACAAATTCGCAGGTCGTGCAGCTGTACAATCAGTTCAGTGATGTCTAGCCCGAAAGATATTTTGCTCGTATTTTTTATTCATAATAGTTGTTGTTATAAACCAAAACTAAATTATTAATTCGTAACTTCCTGTTTAAGCGACAGTTCAATCTTTTATTTTTTAATGAAGTACTTCTGCTTTTATCAGTTATCTTATGTTGAGTTTTAAGTGAATTGTTGAGTGATAAGGTAGTGGTTGGTGTACGGCCAATTTTAATTACCTATGTTCAGATGGCTCGAGTTTTGTAGCTAATATATTCTGTTAATTATTGAAATCTAACATTGGCTGCCTTGTGACTGATCTATAAAAGCCCTATCTGTTGTATTAAATAGTTTATTGAAACAAGGTCACAACGTCCAGTCGTTAATCTATAACTAATTTCATAAAATTAAGAGCTGCGAGTCTTTGCGCATTTGTTTCAGACATGCAGATTGGCCACAAAAGGCTCTGCTGGTGCCAGGGAATGAGGTGATATTTTCCTTGGAAACAGCCTCCGACTATTTGAACGAATACAACAAGCTTAACAAGTAATGACAATCTTTATTTTATAATTGTTACTAATAATCTATATTATTATTATTAACATGTAAATTACTGAGCGTACTCAATCCTTAAAAGTCGACAACGCATCTGTGATACTCCTGGTGTTGCGGATGTCCGTGGGCGGAGGTGATCACTTTCCATCAGGTGACCCACTTGCTCGTATGCCTCCTCTTGTATATAAAAAAATCTACTATGTTTGTATGTTCATGCCTTACACAGATTCTTGCAATGTAATGTGACGAGTGTGTGCAGTCGCATTGTGGGAGATATTGAAAGTGTCTCAGAGTTCCCTACAGTCAATGTTCAAGTCAATGGGTCTTTCTTTCTGACGTCGAACGTTACTCTAATTTTTTGAACTAATGTAAACTAAAAAAACCAGGTGTATTCGTAAACCTTGCAACCTTAAAGTGAAAACCGCGTTTGAGTAATGCGATTACTGTAACTGTGAAGATACAATGTTTGTACGTGTCGTCAGTGAGGACAGTCGGTACGGGTTCCGGTGCCTGTGCGTGGGCTACGAGGACGCCGTGTTCTCCTCGCAGCGGCAGGGGCTGGTGGCGTTGGAGATGGAGCTGGTGTACATGGGCTCCGCGTGCGCCTCGCGGATGTTAGCCCCCGACCTCGACATACCTCCGCTAACATACGGTATACTACTACTATCTCTGTAGTTTGATGAATACACTTACACACTGGGGGAATGAAACAAAAATATTCAGTGACGATGGAAATGGTGTCAATAATAGAATTTTGTAGTTTTGGAAGGCAGCAAATTGTACATCTTCAATTTATCGCTGACTATATTTGGAACTATTTTAGCTGTCAGCGAAACAAGCTACTGCTTGTACTCGAGACTGGTCGCTGCTGACGTTTGATACATGCTACCGAGTCGTCTACACACTTGTACCGCCCCATTGTAATTACTCATGTGGATAATCTCGAATAATTGCTATTTCTGTATTTGTATCGGAACAAAGTTATAAATGTTTATTATAAAATCATCTAAAGTATCAAAACTTGAACATTGCCTACCTATATTTCGTGTTTTAGTTTCGAGTATCTTCATGTAACCGTGGGTACCCAAAGAAGTCGACAACTCTTTCGACGTCTTCGGGGATACCGGTATCAAGATATCAAATTTTAACCAGTGTTAATCCGTTTATACGTGTAAATAACTATTTACACGTATAAACGGATTAACACAGGCGAGACCGTTGCCAAAAACACTTATAGCCTGTTTTTTAATCTCGGAGACTAAATTGACGACATTAGCAATATTGTAAGTTTTTTGCAATTCATAAATAGTGTCGTACACGGTATGACTATCGAAAAATGTTAACAAAATCTATTACCGATTTTTATAAGTTACTCCAGAAAATCGGAACATGTGTATTTAGAACGAATGGATATAGAATTAATATGCTTCATAATCGTAGGTTAATAAATGTTAATCGTAGGTTGTACTATTTGTAAGATAGGAGGTAAGGCGGTGGTACCAATCCGAGCGAGTCGCTGCTAAACTCTACCACCTAATATAACTAACTGGTATTGTCGCCGACTTGTGACATGACCCAGTTGACAAATATTGTCTTTGGTTTTCAACACATGGGCTATACATACTTTGTATCGCTGCGCAGTAACTTGTAGGAGCGCTTCTCCAAAAAACTTCATATTAATTCAATTTTATAGTCTTATTTTTTGTGTTAAAATCAACAAACTTTTTTAATGACAAAAGACAGGCAACAATCAGTAGGCTCCCCTGATAGAGAGAGACAACCGAACCGTATAGATATCATATATGTTGTAGGTGCGTCATTATGAGGCTAATTGTGCAAATCTATTGGCAGTCCTACCCTCCGGACTTAATCACGACCATGTCTCTGGTGGCAGGAATAGGTAAGGCGGTGGATGTTAGGCGATGTCCAAGCAAGTTGCAGTACAGTGGTATTGTTGGTAATAACTCGTTTGGCCTTTGATCGTCTCTTATGAACTGTCAGTCAGGGGGAATATGCACATGTTTGCTTACTAAATTATAACTACACAAGTATTTCTGTGTATTAGTATACTCGCTTAACATCATTAATACAAGCATACAATTTGCTTCATTTGTGTACTTTTTCCAGGCCCCAAGGCTATTTTTTTTAAATATGAATCAATATATACAGTAAAACAACGATGTAACAAAACCAAACTTACCACCAAAATATAACAAAATAAAAGCAGGTAATTAATTAAAAACTTGTACACAAAAGTACAACGGACGGACGGAATGATCAATCATTTCAATAGAGTAAAGGACGAAAGGTTTACATAATTTACATAAAAAACCGACTTTGATTTCAATATAATATCGTCTAATTGAAACAAAAATTGAATATTTTCCTCGATTTCCATTCGATTCCATCTGCAGACCTAGACTTGTGGCAGCGGTGGTTGGTCCCTTGGAAGTACGATATCTTAAATAGAAAAAGAATCTTTAAAACAACGTTACCTTTTTCGATATTAGTTAAAAATGGCTAATAAATTAAGGGTTGAATTATCAAAGAAATTAAAATTTTTCATTCTTTGAAAATCGACATTTACATAAAAAAAATCGGTATTATAAGACAGCACTACAATAAAAACACAGGTTATTATTATTTGTAAAATTTAAATTAGTCAATTCCGTCTCTGAGATTAAAAAACAGTCTATAACCATAGTAAAGATAGAATAGTAGGTCAGCTTCATACAAATCTGTCGTTGACGGTTTAAGTGTACGCGTGAGTAGCGGGCGCTGTGTAATCTTAATCTGTGTAATGTAATGTAATGTAAGCTGTGTGATGAACATTTAGATGTCTGCATTTCCGGGTCTGGGTGTTTATTAAATTTATTCTGGTATATATTTAAGTATTTCTATGTATTAGAATCGTTGACTAACACCCATAACACAAGCATATAATTTGCTTACTTTGGGATTAGATTCAATTTGTGTGACTTGTCCTGATATATTTATTATTATTATTATTATTAATCACTTTTCACGCACACTATCAAATAAACGGCCGGGGCCGAGCATGGCCTAAACACGGGCTGCGCCACGTGTTTGATCGCACTCACTGCATATTTTTCTGTCAAATTGAAACTTTTTTTAGGTGGGGATTGTGCTATCATACTGAAACTTTTTTCAGTTGTTTTTTTTTCTTTTTTATTTTGTTGGGTTATATCATTTACTAACTGTTCAGGCGAACTTCATTCCACCCGTTCAGTTTGTATGGCAAAAATTAAAATATCGTTTTTCCTAGTTTCCTCGCTGTTGTAAGGGTTTCACATCATCAGTCATGTTTTTCACATCATGCGGCGCGGGTGAATTTTATATCTATGTCATTTTAAAATTGTAATAATTATCTTCTAACATGTTCATTGAAATTAAGTGATGTCAAAAACAATTTTGTTCACAATCAAATAATCTTAAGCAACAACACATTTATTTGGATAAAAATTAATATTATTACGTTGATACAACTCTTAACAAATAATGCATTAATTTCGACCAAATTTGATTACGGTGAAAACAGCTCTAGTTAGTTAATCTTAGAAGATAGACATATACTGTTGCGGACATTTTTTTAGATCATTTCAAGAGGAATAATTCTTTCTTACATATATTTTTGGTTTCTTGAACCGTTTTCGCAGCGCATGCAACGGAATCCCTCAAGTATGAATAATTTTCTCCGTTTTTTTAACATTTTCCGTTAGTTCTTCGCTCTTAATAGTTGCAGCGTGATGTTATATAGCCTAACCCCTAAAGCCTTCATCGATAAATGGTCTATTCAACACAAAAATATTTTTTTAATTCGAACCAGTAGTTCCTGAGATTAGCGCGTTCAAACAAACAAACTCTTCATCTTTATATATTAGTATATTATATATTAGTGTATAGATGCGGTCATACACGTAGCGAAGCACGTATCGGCCGCTAGTATTATATAGATTATTAAAATTTATCTTTTATATTTAAAATAGATTTTATTTGTAACCCTACTGTAAACTGGTACAACTCATTATACGTTATTAAAAATTTACTGCTGTCATAATACGCAAATCAAAAGTCGCGTTCTCTGTCCCTATGTCCCTTTGTATGCTTAAATCTTTCAAACTACGCAACAGATTTTGATGCGGATTTTTAAATAGATAAAGTGCTTAAAGAGTAAGGTTTATTATTAAATTTTATACTCGTGCAAGGCCAAGCGGACCGCCAATTTAAAATAAAAGTGACAACCCTACGCATCATTGTCAACATAGGCAATTAACTCGCCGAATGGCCTTAGCTGACCTACTATTCTATCTTTACTATGCTATAACTATAGTTGAAGTAATTAAACCCTTGGATTTTCTGATTATAAGAGTTCTAAAGTTTACTGTAGTAATTGATAGTTGAATAGTATCGAAATCAGGATGCTCCGATATGTCGAAGTCGCGATAGGAATATATCGCGGAGGTGCTGTCCAGACACATGGTCCTGTAGCCAATATTGTGGTTGTAACAAACACCTCAATAAATTTATTGGATTTTGATTAATAACTGCTGATTAGATATCATTAGTTAGCCAATCTTGCAGCGGGGTGTGATGTTATACTCTTGTTTATTTATAATTGAGAAGTTACCATGACGTCTACGACGATGAGGTCGTGTCACAGACATAATGCTGAAACACTTTCGATTTGATGTCGAAAAGAAAGGTTTGACCTTACGGTCGGTCAAACATACATTGATATATGAGCATAAATGTGTTCGATCGCATTTGTTTGCGCCCGGCTAATGTCGCGCGTGCATTGTAGACTGTAGTACATGTAATAGCAGTATGGTGTGGTGTAGCGACGGTCGTGGAGGTGCAGACGACGGCAATGTCGGCGGGCGCGGGTGGCGCCGGGGAGGGGGAGCTGCAGGACGGTAGCGAGGCCTTATTACTCGGCAGGGGCCTGCATCTCTCCTCGCCGCCCACCGTGCACCACGTGCTCGACGGCCTGCCACTGCTGCGGTAAGTCGCCAGCTCATCACTTGTGCTGGCTCCCCGCGGTGAATGTTCACCCTTAGCCTGGGCTGTGCTCGTGTATCGGTCCATACTTATCATCATCCGATCTCACGTCCGTTCGCATCTCATCTCAGATCTTTACTCGTCTCATGTATGGGGAGATCCACGAAATTACGGGCCGCGGGGAGCTGGGGGTCATCTATGCTTGTGTCAATTTTTAGACAACATTTTATATTTCATTTACCTAGCTTAGATCGAATTTCAAATTTTTTTAAAATCACCGAAATTGAATTATATTAATTGCAGCTTCGTTGTTATCCTTATCTTAAGTAGTCTTCATAAACATTTGTGTTTGTTTTGTAGTACTGTGTATGTGTTTCATAGCGATTTCAAAAATCTATCTATTTTGTAAGAACTATCGATAATAACTACGTCCTGTGAAACAACAGCCTCAAGGATAGTTAAATGTTTCCGATCATAAGACTTGAAGTTCTGAATATAAAGTCCGACTTTCGTCACTCATGACGCGGAGTAAGAACATTTCAAAGTGTAGGTCTCTTAATCTTCTGAACGTTAGTAAAACTATCTTAATAAATATCATAAGGTATCTACGCAAAAGAGCTTTTTATGAATTTCATTCAATTGTAGCCGATGGTCGAAAGCAGTTACGAGGCGCTTTGAGACACACAATTGGCTTGGGATTTGTGTAAGTAACACAAACGTTGGGGGAAACAGCCCGGCATCAAACTGAGTACCGCAATATCTTCAAGAATAACTATTTAAATTCAAAATAGCTTTTATTACGTAGATCTATACAAAGATTCTTGTAACGCGTAAATGTATATGTGTTCATATCAGAAATTGGTGTTATTTTATGTGGTTGAAAGAAACACAAGGAGACCGATTTATTGGGTTAGTACGTCCCATCCTTGACTTTGGTCGCTTGCCAAATTTTATTAATTTTTTGTAAATTATAGTCTATTACCAGGCCCATCATCCGCCTATTGCCTACTACTAGTACCACTGTCAGCAACTAATATACAAATACTGAACTTTAGAATGATACATATTACCTTTACTTGCAAAGCCCTGATGATGCTGTGAAAATTGAAACCGGTTGGCCAAAGTATAACGATAGCTTTTAACTTTTAAATAAAGTGTATTATAGAAAAGTACAAGAATCTGTTTAGTACTTTTTGCTTGAAAGAATTCGCATTTATAACATTAGGAAGATTACGTATTTTGCTTTTAAAACAACATGTCACAAACAGTATATAGTAAGTGGCATGATCGCTACTGTCGGAGTTGCAATTAGAAGAGAAGGGTAAAACAAACTTTGTTGCAATTTCTGAAAGCATCGTTAACGATTCTTGTGTCCGGATCAAGTTGTACAGTTGATGCATGCCAAAGTGGTATATAAACGTAGAATTGTTTTTAAAACTTTAATCTGACTAATGCAACAATCGAAAGCTTCAAGGAGTAGTAGAAAAAACTTGTCTGTAAGGTAAGTTAGATGCTCCAATTTCCAAAGCTGAGCTCTGTTCGGTCTATAGTCCGACACGCCTTCACATAGGGTCGCAACGGGACTACAAACTTGCCAAGATTTGGACGAGGTAACATCCACAGTAGTTTAACAGGCGATGCCAGATATTATACATTACCAGTTGTTATTTATAACAAATAACATATAATATATAGACTGAACAACTGGCGGTAAACATTACTGACCTATATGTACTATATTGATTAGTATTATATGTACTTGTTATCTTCGGAGACTGGCGGAAATTTATTGCAGTTATATACTTCAAGTAAAGTTAAAGTAAAATGTAAATATTTAACCGGTTTTGCTGTAGGAAGGCTCAATTGTTAAACTCTGGCAAAAATATAAATTTGTTTTTCTGCTAAAAAAAGCAATGTTACTTTTGAACTTCAAGAACCCAGGTTTCAGGCCACTTGTCTATTTTCCTTCTCTACTAACAAAATATAGAAATATGATTTTAGATAATAATGTTGGGTATAAGACAATAATAAAAATATGTTTCGGAAAATATAAATGATGTTAAGAAATTGTGTCTCCATATATTTTATTAAAAAAGGTTTGGTTGTTTCGTACAAACCCACTACAATACAAAATAGTAAACAACTCAAGCTTTGTCCGCCGCCATATCAATAAAAAGATTTAGACATCTGTTTACCTAGACACTCTATAGAATTGACATCCAACCAATAATAATAAAAGTATGAAACATTAGTCTCATTTGAATAAAACATTTGTGTTCAACGGGTCTTTATTTTTTTTTTGTAGTAAGATGGTAAGTGTCTCCAAGAT
>NJDC01005080.1:40389-70200 GCA_002245475.1 Calephelis virginiensis
AAAAGGTTTGGTTGTTTCGTACAAACCCACTACAATACAAAATAGTAAACAACTCAAGCTTTGTCCGCCATATCAATAAAAAGATTTAGTCATCTGTTTACCTAGACCAGAGGTTCCCAAACTTATTTCATGTAACGCCCACTTTGAAAATCAGTTGTTTTGTAGCGCCCGCCCCCCCTCGTTTTTTTCTTGTCAATAACCTCAATAACATATTTGTTGCGCCTAGTTTAAAAAAAACATTTTTTTCAAGATTTATACCGCCCCCCTCTAGGCTTCCAGCGCCCACAAGGGGGCGTTATCGCCCACTTTGGGAAAGGCTGACCTAGACACTCTTTGGAATTGACATCCAACCAATAATAATAAAAGTATGAAACATTAGTCTCATTTGAATAAAATATTTGTGTTCAACGGGTCTTTATTTTTTTTTTGTAGTAAGATGGTAAGTGTCTCCAAGATAAGTTTTGTTGAAGTAAAGTTACGGGTAATCGCATTGACAAAGTCTCAGGCAACGCTTTAGTAATTGATAAATTTACATAAAATAATTTATTAATTGTAGATCCCAAACTCCCTCTAATTACATGATTAAAATTAAATACCAAAACTTCTGTTTATGATCTAATCTGCCCTTTAACAAACCAGTGATGAAGTTGGATATACATACTCTTGTGGGATAATTGATAATACGTGGACGTTAGGTACTCGTAACGGAGAGTTAAGTGGAGGTAAGAAATATATTCCAGTAGAAATACAAATAATTCACTTGCCAAACCAACGCAATCCAGCCTGTGTATATTCACAATATATTCACAAATTAAACGACGCCTGGCAATCAACCTCTCGAAAAAATCGATAGATTACAAAAGCATTGCAAATCATTAAATTTTCCTGTTGTTACTTCGCACTTACGCAGTGTTTTGTACACAAATACGTCAAATATTATTTCGTAATTTGAGTTATTAAGTGTAAGTTTTAGAAATAGCATTTCATGAAAAGTAGATTATAAAAACAGTAAAAAATTAACTCTGCCTGGATAACGTAGGAGGCTACGTCTCTACGGATGCAAGCTTGTTATCTTGATTACGAATACCTAATCCCAATGTATATTTTATGTAAATCGATCATGTAGCAGCAAAGTTAAGTTCATGATCTTACACTTCGAAGATAAATGGAATAACACGAGATAAGTAGAAATTTAATTAATTTTAATAACAAGTATCTAATTTAATATTCCTACTTAGATAAGGATGTTATGTGAGGTCATCGTCTTAATGATTCTATATATCACATAATATTAACAATCAATGACAAGGACCGCAATCATTATTTCTGTATCAGTTGTAGAATAAGCCTTTATTTTGATGATTAAAGTTACACGGAACCCGTGTAACTTTGTGATGGAGGTCCTCCAAGTAACACTGAATGTGACAACCATAATGAACGTTCTCATCGTCCACCGGCGCACGCGACCAGTTCACGAAATCTACCGTGCTGTACAAATGACGCAGTTGGATTGCTACCTAAACTCGAACTTAATTCGTAGTCTAGTCGCGATGGTGGGCTGGTGGCCGATGGGAACGTTCGTCAGGGTCGTCACATTCAGTGTTATTTGGAGACTCAGAGGATTTCCCCCCACAAGTTACTAGAGTTCCTCGGAGTTAGCAAAAAAGGTTTGTTCTACATCTATTATAATCCTGTTATAACAGCAAGATAACGCCTGATTTAATAAAATATTGTTTTTATAAGTTTGGTTTCATAGCTACGAAGACTGCACGAAACGGGAGATACTGTTTGACATAGTATTTTGTGCGCACTGTGTTGTGTGTACTAGTAATGTAAAGAGTTTTCGTATTCGCGGATATTTGCGATTATTCGATGGAATTTGCGATTGCGAATATGTCAAAATTTGCGATTTTGACATATTCGCAATCGCAAATTGGTTCGAATGTTTTTGCGAATCTGAAAATCAGAAGTAAAATCCGATTATTTTTTGTTTGTTATTAATACAAGAAACAATAAATTAACCTCGAAATAAATCATATTATCAATCATTATAATTTGCCTTGGTATTTTTATTTATAATTTATTTCCACATTTTGGGTAATGAAGCCTAACAATAAATTTTTTTATGGAACTTAAAAGACAAAATATATAATGCAATGTAAGTAAATAAACAAAAACAAATTATTTTAATTACTTTTTATCAGTTATTTCTAGTACAAAACATTTTAAAGTTATTTATAATAATCTCGTAGAATAAAACTGAAAAAAAAATCAAATAATGATATTTTTTACAAAAATAAGTTATAATTTTATTTATGAGAAAAAAATATGCTTATTTATAAAGCATATTTTTTTCTCATAAATAAACACTTTAAACAAGCAAAAACAATATTGTTCCTTTTTTTCAATAATAGACTTAAAAACTAAATTAGAACTTGTAAAACAGAAATTAAATGCAAATGAAACAAACTTAAACGTATTTTTCAGTTCAAGTGTTTTCGTTTTTCAAAAATTTCTAATTTGGAAAACTTTATTTTTTGCATTGCTTTCAAATGATTTCTCATAGCAGTTGAACTTCTTAATTTTCTTGAATATTCATTATTACAAAGCTTGTACTTAGCTCGTTCAACATCGAAAAATGTAAATAAAATAAGACCATATTTCACTAGAATTTCATTTGCTCATTTTAATAAATCGCTAATCATACTCTAAACTCAAAATTCACTTGTTTTGTTTACGAAAATACCGGTGGGAGCGAAATAATTTTTGGTCGGAAGAGTCCGTTCGTATCAACTTGGCAACTCTTGTAGCAAACTGTAAAATGGAACGCACTTCTTTGAAACTGTCATTAAGCCATAGACATAGCCAAATTTGAAAACAAAAACTGAAAATGTCGGCAATAGATATTTGCATTCGCATCCGTGAATGTTTAAAAATAGCATTCGTTACATTACTGGTATGTGCATTAGACTTTAAAAATGGGCCATCATAGTGGCCAACTACGATGGGCCATCGTGTAAACTGTAAAAGGACGAATGGCTTATGAGCAGGCGGCTGGCAAAACGATGGCCACCTTATCGATATTTCGTCCGCACATCAAAGGCAGTAGGCCAGCGACGGCGGTACGCCTCTACACATGGCCCTTCGAAAACGAAAATGTCATAGCCAAGTTCAATGTTTATAATGTCCATCTTTACCACTCTTGACTAACTTGTCTGGTAATATAATAAATAAAAAATAAATATTACATATGGGGGTCAAGTTCCGCTTAAAAAATTCTTAAATGTTTGTTATGTAAACATGAAATATAAACTTATAAGATATTTTTGTAAGGTAATGGTACATACGATACAGATAAAAGCTCAGTTTCCAAAGCATTTTCATGTAATGTAACGTTCCTGCGAACGATGGCGTAATGCTCACAGCGAGTGCACTTTTACCTATGACTGTGTGTGAGTCTCTTGCTGTGTCTTTCTGTGGCGTCGTAGCTCTTCAACACATTGACGGAATTTGATGAGGATATTTTTGTTTGAAAGCTGACGTAATCGTGATGGTTCTTTGCTAACAGTAAATGTGCCAAATTTTGTGAAATTATATCAAGTTAAAATGAATAAAAAGTAACTCGAAATGGTTCGTTTAATATTACACACCAGGCTGCTTTGCCAGTTTTTAACCCCGTTATGAGTGTTTGTGTCTGTCTGTGGCATCGTAGTTCTTCAGCGTATGGACAGATTTTGATTAGGTTCTTTATATTTGAAAGCTGTCGTGATTGAGATGGTTTTTATTTCACTTAACACTAACGAATACTGATACAACTAAGCTAATCTGTGAATGAAGTTAAAAGATAGGAGACGAAACCCTATAATGCCTGGTGGTAAACCCATCGAGTTTGAACTCATTCGATTCACTTAACTAGACCTGTTCATATTTTCTGATGACGAAGACTTGATGACAAGGACCTGATGATTGAACTGGAAGGTTGATATTGGATCAAAGTTTATCGGTTAAAGTATTTTATGTCGGAATATTTGCACAAATTTTAAAACTGACGCGATTGTGATTGAGGTCATCAGCTCATTCGTAAGCATCGTTATGGATATTAGTTGCCATATGGGTATTTATTTCACTGTTAATATATGTGAGACCTTACAGTTAAAACACTAACGAACGCTGGTACAACTAAGTTGATCTGGTTATGTAGCTTGTAGATAGAAGACGTAACCCTTTAATGCCTATTGGTAAAAACACCGAGTTGGGATTCGGTAGATTTGTCCTAACTAGATCTGTTCATACGTTCTATGTTTTGTGCGTGGCTGATGTTAGATTATCTTTGCAGTTTATTTATATCACGACATCAAAAAGAAACGTTTTTTAAGTTCGACTTGTTTGTGTGTGTGTGTGTGTGTTTGTGCGTGTGTGTATGTTTGTCTGTGGCATCATAGCTCCTAAACAATTGTGATGCGTTGTTTTAACCATTGACACCTAGTACAAGGTTTTATTCACTCGCGATGGGAAACGAGTTGTGTTATAAGTTTAAAGTGTTTGTGTGTGTAAAAAAACGCCCGAAAATCGGGCAATTTGCAACTAAATGGTGCCATCGTGTCGTTGCGTTTAACCATCGCGGGACAATCGTGAAGGGGGCCGTTACAGCGACGCGAATTGAATTGTCCGCAGATCTCTTTATATCGGAGCCCATACATGACACCCGTATAACTGGAAATCAGTTTTGTTATTAGACACACGTGGTATGCATGAGACAAATAAAATTAAATAAACAATATATATATAATTTTTAAATAACATTCGCAATTCAATAATACACACACACAATTGTTTTTTTCGTACATTATTAAGGCAATGAAAATTCGCTAAGCATTACATTAGTTGAGTCATTAAAATCTTTGTAGAGTGAAATCTAAATTAGGTTCCACAAATGAAAAGTATCTTTCTGGTTGGATTTTTTAATTCTTTTAAAGCCAATAATGGCTCCCCTAAATTTATCTCTTTCTTAAATCTTAACAATTTACATTAAAACAAAATTAACGAGATATGTAAGTGCTATGCAAAAAATGATCTCGCTACCTTATATAATTTAAAACAGTCTCTTATTCGACAACATAGTCATATCTCATTACAAAAGGACGCAAAATAGTGTCGGAGTAATCGTTGAGGTAGTACGAACTGTGTAATGCTTGGCCTATGTTTTGCAGTGCTAGTGCAGGAGATCGATCAAACTCGTCCATTGTTACAAATCAGTAGTCAGTAGTTCAGCTCTTTCAACAACTATATGAAATTCAGTCTCTCTGTAAGTTTTACCGTCGGGCATTACTATTTGCAATTTCTTCTTCTTTTCTTTTTCCCTTCGTAGTATGAAAAAAATCGCCATGACTGCAGCGAGCGCCACGGCCGCAATTCCAATAACAACAAAAATCCAAAACGTCTGTTTGAATGCGCCACAACGGCTGTCCACGTAAGTTGGCAACGAAATGTAATGCTCGTCCAGTTCGTATACACAGTTTATTACGCCCCCTTGTTCGTCCATGGTGACGCGCCAATCTTCGGCCAGACCACAAGAACACGTCACGTTGATGTTGAGCCCGTCCATGCGAAGGATCATCGTCGAGCGATTGTACACGAGAGAGGAAGGGCCCACTACATTTATTGTGTTGTTGTCTATTAAAAGTTCTTGACGTCCCATAACAGACACCGTCTCGATGTCCGCAGCGAATCCGAAAAATGCACCGTTTTGAATTGTCCCTATGGTATTGTTTCGAAATGTAACTGGACCTCTGGATGTAATATGGAATGCGTCTCCATTTATTGTTTTTATTATATTACTTTCTATTGATACTTTCTTTGGTAAACTGACAAGAAATGTCAAACTAGATAAACTTTCAATTGTTACACCCTCCATCCGAAACATTCCGGTTACTTCCACGTCGGACAAAAAGCGGCTCGGTAGTGAGCCCACGTTACCTCCCCTAAGTATAAAATTTGTGGTAGTGAATTTCTTGAAGGCTTGTATTTCAACTGTGTCGAATATAATATTCGTAAGTTCTACATTTTTAACACCAGTTAGACTAGAAAATGCGAATGGCTTGAGGATTTTCATTCTGCTATCCCTAATAATAATATCGTAGACACGGCCTTGTACGGCGTGTGAAGAAATTTCGTTGATTGTACTATTGTTGATCATAATTCTAATTCCTGGGTTTGTTTCACTGTCCCTAGAGAAAGGATTCCAAGAAAATGCTCGTTCGCCAATGACGACATTACCTATATTTTGTAGTTGTATGAGACGTAGTTGTTGGAGATTTCTCATTGTGTCCGAGAGGAAAATGACGCGGTCGCACCCGTCGATGACGATGCTCGTAGCGGTCGATGGCACTTGATATGCACCGTCAGGTCGAAGAGTCAAATCCTGGAAGAGATGAAACTTATTATATACTTTGTCAATATAAAACAAAGCATTCCTCCTACTCAAAATCTTTGAGAATCACTTTGTGGGCAATTTAAATTTAAAAGTATGACACCAATATATTGCATAATTGAGTTCTGTCCCATCGGCCAATTAAAGACAACACTGATTATTCTATGTAGTTATATATTACTTAAATATCTTATTTATATGTACTTTCAGTGTTATGTAAGTATGCCAGTATGAAGTAATTTTATTGGCTCAGTAGGGGTATGCCCCGCCGAGTTTTGCCCAATTCGGGTGAAATGACCACGTCCCTTTTTTTTAAGATTTTTGAGTGGCGTTTGCCCCGCAACTTTTTGTAAGCAACATTTGTACAGTTGGAATGCAAAATTTTTGGCAGAGTAATATAATTAAGGCAACAGCAAGGTACTCTAAATATAAAAATATTTACTAACAATTATTATAACTATTAACGGAATAGACAATACAATAACTCTTTACTGTGCACCAAGCATAGAGAAATTACAAATACATCAAATAAAACTTAAATTATAAGATACAAAAAAGGCAGCCTTATCGCCAAGTCAGCGATCTCTTTCAGGCAACCCTCGAGTATGGAACAAGATTGAGCAGAATACTGTTTAATGGTGCTCTTAAAAATAAAAAAAAAAATCATCTAATACTAGACAAAATAAATCATCCTAAAAGCAGAAGCCTGTTTTAATTATGAGTACTAGAATTTAGAACAAGAAATAAAAGTATTACTAACAGTGAACGTAGAAAGTGTCGCTTTAACATACTCTTGAAAATATTAACATTTGGAGCTCTCCTGATATCTACGGGAAGAGAATTCCAAAGCCCCAATGCTTGCGATATAAAAGAACGGCTATAGTAACAAGTATTACCAGAGGGAATTTGAAGAGTATAATTATCACTGGACCTGAGGAATTTTACCTTACTGTTACAAAACTAAAATCTCTCCTTTAAATAAATAGAATATAGAATAAATAAAATAATAAATAGAATATTTCCCGTGTTGGTCCAGGCTCCATTGTAGAATAGACCATCTGCCTTCCTTGCCAGGCAGCTCGTAAAAGGCGAGCATAGGCTCACCGTTATTAACACCGTGACATCTGACTAGGTGATAGAGTTTAGCAGCTACTCTCCCGGATTGGTGCCACCGCCTACCTATTCCTGCCGCCTTAACGTCATGACGTGTTGCGGTTCGGAGGGTAAACTTGCTTGAGGCCTAACATCCCGGCCTCAGGTTGGCAACACACTATTACCACCTTTGGTGTCTCTAGGCAGCGTGAATTTCTTAACATCAGGAAATCCGTCTGCTTGTTTGCTTTCCAATATGATAAAAAAATAGAAATATAAACGTGATTAATCACAATAATCAGTCTCATATATCGATTTAAAGCATAACTAGTCGAAATAATTATTATAATTCTTAATTACAGTAACCAGTATTTTACTATTTAAAACAATTTTCATAATAAATATAAATTTAAAACATAACTATCCACAATAATTATTTTGCGTCTTAACGACAATAATCAGTATTATATATTTAATAAAACTGAAACACTTACAAAAGCACAAGTAAAACAGTACTACATGAATTGCTGCCATTTCATAATCAAGAGTAAATGATTTTGGTTTCCACTCTGATATCTCGCTCTTAATAAAAAATAATCTAAATACATAATTTCATAAGTTTTTATTTAATTTATTTGGAAGCAAAGCAAATATTACGGCCTCTATATTGTGTTATAGGTTGTATCACTATCTAAATCAATATGTAGTGAATACAACTGGTAAAACGGATGAAGGCAAAATTCTTACAAAAAGTTCTGAAAATATACAAATTAACAAACATGTTTCCACTACAATTATAGATGATGAAAATCAAACAATTTCACTCTGACATTTTATAGAGCGTTTAGTATTTTAAGAGTTTTCGTAACTAAAGTTAAAGATAAGGGACTGATTATTGTCGTTAATCCGTAAAATAATTTTTGTGAGTAGTTATGTTTTAAATTGATATGAAAACTATTTTAAATTGTAAAATAATGATTATTGTTATTAAGAATTAAAATAATTATTGGGATTAGTTATGGTTTAAATACATATATGTGATTAAGCATGTTTATTATTCTATTTTCCGTTGATAGTAATAATATTTTTTAATAAATATTTTTTTATTTTTCTTACAGTACCTTGCTTTTACTTTAATTATATCACTATACCTAAAAATTTGTATTTCTGACTGTAAAAGTATTGCTTAAAAAAAATTGCGAGGCAAACGCCACTCAAAAATGTTAAGAACATTGGACGTGGTCGTATACCCGAATCGGGCGAAAGTAAGCGGGGCAAACGCATAATAAGCCATTTTGTTCAAGTTCAAATTTATTTGTTTTATTCTCTGTTTTTGTATATTTGGTAACATATTTGATCTCTGTTAACCTAAAGGTTGACTGGGAGAGAATGCATTAATCATTAAGCTCGCCTTTTAAACTTACAATGTTCATTTGTAAACAATAAAGTTTAAACAGTAATATGAACATGTAAACTGTCGCTTTTTATATCCACTGCAAATAGCGGATTACCCAAAAAAATACTTAGAATAATAAAGATAAATACAGTAAAACAAGGGCTATGAAAATATTAGCCGGTTTGTCTGTTCATACAAAAAAGTGTGCTTCAGTGCAAAACAAGTTAGTTAAATTTGTGAATGACAAAATAATACCTGACAAAATGTTAAGAAATTTAATAACCAATTTAAATTTATTAAATACAATAAGCGAATGATAAATATTCTTATTTCTTTCACTCAAAGCCGTCGGGAAAAGTTTAAACAAGAACATAATCAAAATGGTATATTATGGAAGTTCTATTACTTTTAATTCCTAATTAGTAAGTGATAAAAATATCATACCATCGGCGAAGCACTTCCAACACTGGACGTGTTGAAACTTTATACAGACCGATAATTATTTAAATATTATTTAGCTGTTCCACATTGTTTGACAAAAAGCACGTAATGCGTAAAGTTTGTGGTAAGATTAGATTAGCTATCGTGTACACGAGAGTATGTACACCTAGGTATAAAAGAAAATGTCACCACTTGCTAGCAGAAAAAATATTTATAGAAACTTTATTTACTGTCGAAGTCTCAAAATTTATTTTTAATGGGTAAATATTCATACTAATTAACACAGATTAATCACATTTATGATTTGACCGAATTAGTCATATAAACACAGATATATCATTTGACCGAGCGAGTGAAGTTCTCTGTATTTAGATGGGGTTGCTGTTATATGTTCGTATGTTTGTTAGACATAAGCGGGTGGGGTTTCAATGCTAAGATTTCGATTGTGTTTTATTTTCTTGTTGCACATAGTTTTGAGTAACAGGCAAAAAAGAAGTTAGTTATACTGTATACTGTAATTACATAAAAATAATTACTAGTAACATTAACAAATACTAAGACAATGAGTGATACTAATGCTTTGGGTGCTGGCGGTCATAACAATGTTGGTGACAAAGTCATGACGGTGTCGTGACGATACCGCGATCATGTCGTGACACTGTCACGACGTTGTTATATAACATCGTGACGGTGGCCGTGAAGACGATCTCGTGAGAATGGGCATGCTCCGTTGTTTTGGTGACGTAGAAAAATTGGCAGTTGAAAGATCGTCAAAACATACTACGATGCCAATGGTAATGGATGTAGGTGGACGCAGGAAGAAACAGGTTGATATTCCACGATCAAATTGCTCGAGCATCATCATGCAATTGGTTATTGATAGGTACAGATCAGATCAGGTTGTGACAAGTGTGTAGAGTGCGTAGGGTTTTTACTGGAAAAGTGTTGAATAATCATCCATAACTTAAAGGAAATATATAGAGCAATCTCAATCTGTAGAGTGGGGGGATTTTTTGTGGGCCCTGCGTGTACAGTTTCATAGCTGAGAGGAGTGTGCTGAATCTTATAAAACGATACGATCCTTCAAGGTTATCAACTAGGTATTCAAATTAATACATGAAGCGATATTAAATAAAAATGACTCTAAAATAATAAGGAATTTAACGTAATACATTAAAATTCAAAAGAAAGCAAAGTTTAATATTATTAAAATAATTATCATTACTAAGAAATTATTATATTGAATTTAGAAAATATTAAATATTATTAACGAAGGCTATATTTTTTACTTCAGGTTATTTTAATTTGTTCACGAAATTTTAGAGAAGCAATTTTAACTATTTTATTTAAATTTTTCAATATTACAAAAACTATATAAATAAATGGTAATCTACAAATAAATCAAACAACGTTAACAAAATAATACAAAATTCTAAACAACAATGACACTCCATTCACAGGAACACAGTTCCAGTATAGTATATACAACCTTCCAAACTCCCATCAATGCTTATCACTTCTCAATGCAAGCAAATATTCAAAAGAAAACATACCATAGCAAAACTTCCATCATCAAGTGAGATCTAAACCTGTTTTGCAACGATCCCTAAATTCTGTAAATCATAAAATTAAACAATAGACATTATCCACATCAAAGAATACGAAAACTAAGATCAACGGTCAAAGACAATAAAATAATACCCTAAACAAAAAAGGCTAAGCTTTGCTTTTAAACTGATCAAAAATTAGTGGTGACGCAATTTCATAATATTTAAGATAGCACACGCGGGTTTAACCCAGCTTTAAGATTAAATTATTTTCAATCACAGTAAATAAGATCAAGTAAAACCAGGTATAAAATAAATGTGTAGATTATTTTCAGACATAGAAAGTTAGCTTAAGTAAAATCAGATGTAAAGTTATTATCAAGATTTTATTTTTATTTCCTGCTTGTAAGCGAACATATTATTTACTTTCGCCAATTTTTTTGAAAATATAGAAATAATGAGTAATTTAGCAAGAAACAAATTATTAAAAATCCAAAAATATTAAAGATTAGTACACAAATAAAATATAATTGTATTCATTCAATTTAAATTAAGTATTATAACAGATGTAAAATAAGCCATTATTATGCTAATTCCGCGTAAGCAGTGTAACTGTTGTGGCAAATAATCCTCCAAACGACACAGAATGTGACAAGCCTAACTGACATTCCCACCACCCACCTCCGCGACTAGAACACGAATATAGGAAGAGCTCGGGAAACAATATAAATTGTCACGTTCTTTACATGTGACAACCCTACCCAAAGTTCCCACGTCCCACCTCCGCGACCAGATCACAAATAGAGTCCGAAGTCACGGGAAACAAAACCAATTGTCACGTCCTTCGCCAACTTTGTCGAATCACTCACCACAGAGAACACCAAATCGCACTCGACGTGCGTTTCGCCTCTACACCATCCTCAGGAATTCGACCGTACCGTACAAACGACGACACACGAGTGACTGGCCGCCGCCTCTATTGCGTTCTGATATAGACCAAAGCCCCCAATATCAATTATTCGTAACCGCTTCACGAATCGATTGTGGAATTCTGTGCGACTCGATTGCTTCTAAAAATTCGTAATAATGGGGAATTCGATATATTTATTTGTTCATTCAACAATGTTCTGGACACATTATTGTGTTTTATGATTTTTAATTGTTATTTAGCCTAATTCCTTTTTCACAAGTGTGAATTATTTCGAAGGAGTGATCACTAGCCAAATTGTGACCAGCTTCCAAAAGATGTTTTGCAAAATGGGATTTACTGAAATATTTATTTCTGAACGCCGCTATATGTTCTTTGTAACGTGTTTGAAAACTCCGACCTGTTTGACCTATGTATGTTCCGTTACATTCAGAACACTGAAGCCTATAAATACCTGACTTATCTTTATTGTCTAATTTGTCCTTACCATTACAATTTTTCTTAACGGATTACGTATTTTAAAAGCAATGTGTATATGATTGGACTTTAGAGAGCGTTTATTTTTTTCGGAAATTTGTCCCTCATAAGTAAAACTAGATTTATACCTTACAGTATTTTCTGGTTGCACGGCATAAAGTAATCGTAACATTGCTTTCTTCGTTTTATTTTTAATTAAACTATTAACAATGTTGCTATTATAACCGTTTGCCTCTGCCATCTGACAAATTATGCTTAACTCCTTTTTGTAGCTTTCCTGACTTAAAGGGATAGATAAAAGTCTATGTACGTAGCTATTGAACGTAGACATTTTCTGTTGCCAAGGATGACACGATGACGCAGGAATAGTCGTATCAGTATAAGTTGGCTTGCGGAAGATCTCAAACTGGTGCCTATTATCTACCCTAGTTATGGTCAGATCGAGAAAATTTAATGAATTTTCTTCTTCGATTTCTAATTTAAATTTAATTTTGGGGTGTTTCTTATTAAGATTGTTCTGTGTCGTATGGAGGATTATATGCCACAACAGTTACACTGCTTACGGAATTAGCAAAATAAAGGCTTATTTTACATCTGTTATAATGGATTTCCGCAAAGTAGCGCCTGATTCAATGAAGTATTATAAAGTTCTCGGTCAATCTCTGGCGAAATGTAGAAATTTATGTAATACATAGGCATAACATACCCCTCGTTTAAAAAAAGACAAGCCCGCTGAGTTTTTTTTGCCGGATCTTCTTAGTGTGTGGCCGCGATTCCGATCCGTTTGTAGTTTATAAAAATGTCGACGCGCACAAGTACCACTTGTATGGTCCACTGATTCTGATTCCGATTCGAGATTCGGAATCTCACTGAATACCTAGCTATATGTAATTTGAATCGTGATTACTCCGTCGATCAGGATCAAAGATTAAACAGACAAAATCGAATAGCAATATCAGTATGAGTACACACTAGACCACACCAAACATATTTATATTGATATATATCCAAAAATTTATATTGATTATGATTATGATGATTATTTTTTCTAGCGCATTTTTGATTTTAAGGAAACTTTTACGATTTTAGTACGAAAAACGCAAAGTTTGTTAATTAAATGCTAATTACTTCTAATCTAAACGGAAATGTCCGTTTTTTATTATTTTAGTAGTCTAATATGGCCCCGGTCGTACCAAAGTAGGTTGAAGCACCATTCTGTCCAAAACGGTTTGACAATAAAAGAAAGAAAATAAAAATCTGAATTTGATGTCATTTAAAAAAATAATAAAATACCTGCAGGTGTTCAGACACCTTTCAAAACATGCTTGGTTATTGCTCTTTCATTTAAGGTATCATTTATCTAGGTCAGTCTTAAACTTTTTTATTTAGGGTGAGGTGATGTACATCCCCTTGCTTGCCAGACCGCCCGATCTAACTCCCTTGTATTTTTTATGTGGGGTCGGGCAAAAGAGCTTGTATACACAGCGGAAATTACGACGAGAGAAGAATTACTTTAGCGAATAATGGCGGCGTTTGAAGTAATGAAACAGGAAATGTAAATGAAAATAACCACAATTGAAGTACTAAATCGTTGTAGAAAGTGTATAAGTAATGGTGGAGGCCATTTTGAACACCAACGATATTTTTTTTCAGTTCAAAACAGTTTGTTTTAATTCTTAAAAAAAACCATATTCATGACCCTTAACTGATTTAGACACCCTAAATAAAAAGGTTTAAGACTCAGCTAGGCAAATGATACCTCAAATAAAAGACCAAATCCTTGGTTCGTATGATGGGTCCTTTTGCCACAGATTAGCTCACATTCGACGTCGACGACGTCATACTTTCTGTTTGATATTTATTGTCACGTGATTTAATTTTCTATTTTGTAGTTTTAAATCAAAATTAGGAAAAACCTATATTCACGTAGACCATACAAGGGGTACTTGACCTACATGTAAATAATAATTTAGTCGGCACCTTAAGGTAGCAATAAATCTGAATACAATACCATCGATTTAATCTGAGTGGAAACAAGCTTATTGTGACATTTCATTCAGTTTTTGCATAACACAATGAGTCCTTGTGTATAAAATGTCTTTGCACATAATTTTTACTTGCCACTTACAAGCTGTTTGGCAGGAAGGCAAATGGATAGACCAGATTACTCAGAGGATCAGAGGAGGACACGGGAGAAGATTATATTCGCACATAATAAAAATTACAACGTACATTAACACTGGGAATCTTCAAGACACGTTTTACCACACATCATGAAATTAACGGTTATTTCTTCGCTAGTTATCGACAGTACCAACGCATTTATTCCGATCTATATTAAAATAATCGATTTGTGTCCAACGTATCTACCATTACAAATATCGTACCTTTGTGTCGGATGTGCAGTTGCATATGAGCCTGGTAAATGAATCACAGCGGCAGGCGTCTTCGTCGCAGGCAGTGGGCTCGATACGCTGCGCGAGGCAGCGCAGTTGGAGCGCCACCATTGCGTACCACCACGTCTCCCAGCGCATGCTCACCATTTTATGTCACCATCGCCTTTGCTTTGCTTGCAATCTGGAATGTTAAATGTTGATTTTAATGTTTAATAATATGAATATATTTAGTTTATTTTAAATTACTAATGTTTTGGACGGCTAATACTTTCCAGATGTTTGGCTTAAGTCTTATTCTTAAATTGTAAATTAAACTTGATCATTACCACAGCTTGGTCTAACAGTCGCGGCAGGAGCAGTCGAGATAATTACATTGACATTCGTTGGATTTGTATCGTTTGTGGAATGATTTTGAGTAAATAAGTAAATAGCAATTGACTAAACCAAAATTAAGAAAATTAAATTCTTTTGTTATGGATGTTAGTCAAAGATACTACAGTATTATATTTACAAATACTGATATGTTTTTAGAAACACCCAAGCCTTACTGTAATTATTTATTTATAATATGTTTATTGCACAAAAATCTTATTCAGTATGGCATAGAACCAAAGCACTGAGTGTCCGCGACTCCCATCGGATGGTAATTTATAAAAATGTCGACGCGCACATTCACCACTAGCATGATCGATGTGAATGAAGCCTTTGCATCTGATTCTGCCCAATCAAAGTTGAAATTAATATCGGCCAACGTTATTCGGAAAATGTTTCAAGTAACTGGGTATTTTAATATGTTTTATTACCTCACAGGCGATTATGTATAAAGTTTTATATAAAGAAATATACACTAGCGGTTCACATTCGCAGATTTATTATTACATCACTTTGTTTCCACAATATTTGCTAGGAACCACTCCGTTTTTAAATGCCCAACAAATTACGTCACCATTCAGCAGTACTATGGTGTCAAACGTGTACAGTACATAGTAAAGTCGCGCACTGTGCGGTGGCACAAACCAGGTACGGGCTCGCTTATCTCAATGCGTTATCAGATATGCCAGGCGGCTCACGAATGGGACTGAAGCTATTTGTGATTTCAGCAAGGCTATCGGCGCTGATAAGGAGGTGACAGTCGACGGCGATCGCCTCTAGTTTGCTTCATTTTAGTTCGGCACAAGACGCACGAATGTCATTCAAGAATTATTAAATGTTTTTAATTGAAAGACTTGCAAAAAGATTTTGAATAATTTTTCCTAAATAATTATTTAGTAAGCTACAAATCCTGCAATCAATTTTAAGCTAAGCCAAAACGAACATCCACAGTTTTGAAAATATTTGCAATATTTACCAGCTTGTTTTAAAAACCTTTTCTTAACATTTTAAATATTTTTTTTTAATTAACCATCAGAAACTTATTTTCTTCTGAAAGCAAATATCTGTTTATAAACTGTAGTTTCGAAACGCCCCTGGCCAAATAAAGTTCTACTGTAATGTTTCACGATAGAGAAAACTGCTTTCAAATACGCCGAGGGTATCGAATACTAGCACTCCGGCCTTCCTTTTCTTTAAATTTATTCTGCTTATTTCGTATAAATGATAAATATATTTAATAAAGTAAGTCATGTCTATTGTAATGTATCATGTTTGTATCTCGTATCTCGTGTATGTATTATTGTGTATCAGCATGTACCAAATGGGTACGTCAAAGAACAGACGTAGCCGGCGTTTCAGCATTGCAGAAGTAATCCTAATTCCTATGTTTAAGTCCGTGCCCGTGGAATGACGAGCATGTTTTCTATGACGACCGAGATGACTGTGTTCGTCATGCACGTAAAATCCTATTAATATTATAAATGCGAAAGTTTGTAAGTATGGATGTATGGATGTTTGTTACTCTTTCACGCTCGAATGGCTGAACGGATTTGTCCGAAATTTGGAATACAAATAGATTGTGACCTGGATTAACATATAGGCTATTTTTAATCCCGATCGCACACCGGGTTTCTGTGAAAACGCGGGCGAAGCCGCATGTAGCAGCTAGTATGTACTAATAAGAGAAGCATCCACGTTCCTGGCGAACGGTCTCACCGCTGCAATAACCAACGTCTTGATGCTATTTTGGCATTTTCAAGTCGCGTAAGATTTATGTTTTGCTTCGCATATCGTCGAGGAATTTACTGTATGATTTATTTTTACTGTCTGATGTTGAATGGCGCGCACAAATGAATCTGATATGAAACGCAAACTAGAATTTCTTATAATCATTGCTCTCGCACTAATCGTTTTGCTAGTGTTGCGGCAATGAGAAACTTTAGTTGTGTGGGATGTGCGTTGTGGCCATTACAGGTGCACACCCACCTCACACATGCTATAAATAATTTCACGAAAATGTCCATTTATGCAAATTGCAAACATCGTTACAATCTTTCTATAAATTTTAAAGAAAGAAAAAATTTCGCCCCAGACAGGATTTAAACCTGTAACCTTTCGTCTCAAGCCGACGAATGCTCTAATCATGTCGTGGTTCGTTACAATCTCTCAATCGAATACGTCATTATCTCTTTTACTTCTTTACAGATTTTAATAAATTATAAATGATTTTCTAAACTGAGACATCGATAAACAAACATAAATGTAGGTAATTATTTTAGGCTCCAGAAACTTATCCTTCATATCCAGATCATTGGTTACTTGTACTTCATCAGTGTATAGATTACAGATTGAAGAAGTGCCTTTTTGTGGTTATTTTTCCCCGTGTTGGTCCGGTTCCCTGTAGTGGTGTAGAATAGACCATATGCCTCTCTGTCTTGCAGTTCGTAATAGGCGAGTATTAGAGCACTAGCGACTGGAACATTTGTGACGGAGATCTCTGGAGTAACTTGCCCGGTTAGGAATTACACAGTCCAACAGGGTAGGGTACAACATCTATAGTGTCTGTAAGACACGGTCGTCTCTTATCATCAGGAGAGCCTTAAGCTACGCATAATGTTGTACAGCTAACGTGATTGAACGATACGATATATTATGATATTTTATTTACCGGAACTCGCCTCCGGATAGATACGAAGTTTTAATAATATGTTATTCTAGGTTCAAAAGGCATTCGCATAAAAACCTTAAGTGCGCCGTCGCCGTGTGCGAGTGTACCGAGTGGTACCGAGCAGCGACATTTATATGTAGGTATTATGTTTAGAATTATCGCTCGATGCATTATACTAGAGCGTAACTAGATAAGGGTAATCGCCAATTCGTAAGAAATGTAGTCGTGAGTCATTTCAATTGTACCTAGGCTTTGTCGGAGTTTGAGAAAGTCGTTAGAAAAGACACGTGGCCACTTCAAAATTCAGTTTTTTTATATATTTACTGCGCTATGCTGTAAGTTATTGGTGTGTAAATGACCGTTTGTGCTGAAACTTGGTACACACGTTAGGTACTCATCACAACTCGTACAAATAAACCTGCGCCAAAGTATATGACGCAGCCATTCGAGACAAGGGCAGAGAGATTTCACTCCGTAGTTTAGGTAGATTCAGGCGGCGTTCCTCTTGAAGAGTCTCACGTCAAAAGCAGTAGTAAAAAAACATATCAAACGTCCAAACATGAGTGACGCGGACGTGGTGAATTTCAGTTATGCTCAGCGTTATACGAGCTTTGAATCAATCAATGTTTTACATTTCAAATTTAATTAACATGTCACTCTCTAGAAATTACTATCTTACGGCCGGGATCTTAAGTCAGATGTGTGACTCTACTGGTGACCTTGCCATCCAGCACGGAACGCAAAAATGGCAAGTCTGGAACCCAGGAAGGGATATGTAAAGCGGTGGCGCCATTTAGAGAAAGCCTAATCAATAGGTAGAAAAAGTTTTTTTTTTATATTATAGGAAGGCAAACTAGCAGATGGATTTCCTGATGGTAAGAAATTCACTCCGCCTAGAGACACCAAAATTGGTAATTGTGCATTGCCAACCTGAGGTCCGGATGTTAGGCCTCGAGCAAAAGTAAGTTTACCGGCTACCTTACCCTCCGAACCCGATCACGTCATGACGCTATGGCGGTAGGAATAGGTAAGGCGGTGGTACCAATCCGGGCGAGTCGATGCGAAACTCTACCACCTAGTCAGATGTCACGGTGTTAGTGATGATAAGCCTATGCTCGCCTTTTACGAGCTGCCTGGTAAGAAAGGCAGATGGTCTATTCTGCAAATGAGCCCGGACCAACACGGGGGAAGAAATATATAGTGAAATATATATAAAGAGGTCTATATATATATAGTGAAATAAGCAATATGCAAAGAGAAATGAAATCCTGTTAAAAACATTTTCATGTAAAAAGTTTGCAAGACGAAACCGTAAGGGACGTAACTCGCACTTTGAAAAAGTTATCAGATGTCAGGTAGAGCCAAGCTTTTTACTCTAAACTCTCTAAATGTTCAAGCTCGCATTCCAGAAAGTTACATTTTAATCAAAAATATTACATTTAAATTAAATGTAATATTCCAAACTAACACTGTGTACAGCTGTCTAGGGTGTGAAATATTATAATTTGTAGAAATCATATTATTATAGTATTTTAAGTTATTTTTGTGGTCAGTAATTATTTAAGCTGAATCCTACAATTTCTTTTATAGTGTTTGTACAGTCATAGCGTCAAAAATTGATAAATAACACAACAGAAACATATTTTCCATCCGCCATGATTGTAATCGTGATGTTCCTTTTTAAAATTATTTAGTGTCCGTTATAAATTGAGACATTTAAAAAAAAATATAATTTAATAATCATTGTGTAAGTTTTATGCTTGGTGGCTTGTATATTGCGTATGTGTGTGTATCAATACAATCGTATGAACAAACGCGATGAGGGGGCGTGACATTTAGACCTGTCTATTTTGTGACAGAAATTTCTTTAAATTATTATTCTATTTATCACCGTTCCTATATTTATTAAAAAAGCACCCGAGAAAAAGTGACATCCGTATCTAAAACAAAAGTAACTAAAGGTATTAGTAAAGGCTTTTTAGAATCAAAATGCATTTTTTTGATTTTTTTATATTGCGAGCAGCAATCACGATTATGAGTGAAAATGTCCATTTACTCCACTTATAGTCAAACGCGAAGTGCCCATTTAAAAAGCCATAGAAGTAGAAATATGAGACAAGAGTAAAGTCACAAAATATTAAAGTCTTCCCAAAGTACGCTGCGCACCATGAACATCTTTAGTTTGTGTAAGCGTTAAAAATAATTTTTGCATTGTTTTAAAGTACCCAACTAATTGCATAGAAATGAAATTTATGTATCGAAATCTTGGTTACACCCTAAATTTAATGCAGCATTTAAAGATAATAAATAGAGATGTAATACCCAAGAAATCTCTGCACTTATAGGAGAACTCACATGTTTTTTTTACTAAGAATAGAGATTTATGCCGGCCGACTCAAATGTATGAAGCTCAAAGGTCACCTGAGATACCTTAGTAACATTTATGTATGTATTATGTAGGTAATATTACAACCATTTAGATTAAAGCACTGGATCCATTGAACCTGGCCTCTCTACCAATCGACGGCACGTTCCTCTTAGTGTTAGTGTTGATGGGGTTAGCGCGCGCCGGTGAATCGCTCGCACTTGCATTGTTGCGGTAGAAAACAATATGACTTTGTTTATGGTGTAGCGGCAGTGCTATACAAACCATTGTCCAACAATGTGTGTACCTACGTAACAAGTGGATTCTTAAAATTCTTATTATATGCATGTGTCGCTAATACACAATATATCGGTGCTCTAACGGTCCAGCTGTTGGAAATAACTACACGAGGCCCCGTGTTGGTCCCTCGGGCGGTTGGCGATAAGTTTACCACCTGTTACATTGCGAGACTGATTTCGGGGTTACTTTGGCTTGTCGTGGGTTGGTACCCTGGGTGTCCTTCTTCCTACTTCTTCGGACACACGGTCGTAAAGATCTTTTTTAAATTTAGATTATGATGAGTGTTTCATCTGCGAAGCAGTATTTGTACATCGAACATTCCAGAAAAGTGTGTTGTCGCTAGTGTCCTGCGCAATTTTCTGTTTGTTTTGTTGCAGCTGCTTATCACAGAAGGATTCGATTCATTAGAGTTTTAACATTTTGTTCAAGCCATATTTTAACCAAAATCGAAAAAGTTAAAGCAGATATCACTAGCATTAAATGAAAAACGTAGTGTTTTTATGGTGAGCGAGAGAAGCGGCGGGGCGCCGGTGTGAGCAGTGGGTCGGTAGGGCACGTGCCTTACCATCTCTGTTCTAATACAATTGTTGTTCATATTTATACATTTAAACGTAGACCAGATTAAAACATAGAATTTGCTTTTTTTATATATTTTTTAAAAGTAGTAACATTCTGTAAGTACCTATACGATATGGTCATATTTTGTGTAGGTACTTGTCAAGTAGAAAACTACTTAGATCCATTCATAACAGTCCCTCACAGAGTAGACAGAGAGTGTTAAGTGCCAAACATCACGATCCTTGAAGACCTGCCTGGCTCCCTCCGCATTCATTATTACTATTTTCACACAAACACGCCGGTTTCGTTGACTATTTAGTTGAATAAAAATGTAGCCAATTCGCAGATTGATGTGTTGTTGACGCACTGTAACATGTCAGCTTGAGTTAGAACTGTTAGAAGAGTTTGGTTCGTCTCGTGTATGTAGCATGTCAACGGGTACTGCCAAGGTCTGTTACATCATCAAGATCACGTCCATTTATTAGAGTGACGTCACCGGCAGTGCAGTGCAGCTACGTACCACGGTCCATTTAAATTGTTGCAGTTCCGTACGTTACTCAACTTATTTAACATTACGGCTTTCTAGTTTCAAGTGGAGTGCCTGCGCGTTATCTCAAGAGATCAGTTGCTATTGCTTAAATAAAATCATACGCGTATGGTCCCGGCACGGTGTAGGTAGAGTTACAATCGGTGTAGGTACTGCTAGTTAAACAGTAAACACAAATTAGAACCAAAAAATCTTTGTTCACAATCACAAGTTCTGCCCGTCGACATTAATATAAAGTCAACTCATATTTACGTGTTATATTTGACGCAGATGTGTATATCTTGTCTCTGTTATGTAAACATGAACATTTTGTGTAACACCTTACATATTAGAGATGATCACATTGAAATTGAATACAAAGCAGTAAGCAGCCGCTTTCTCAGTGATTTCACGAAAATTACTTGAACTTGACTACTGGTTACACGCTTATAGAATATCTAGCGACTTTAAGGGAAGGAAACAATAGTGGGGGTCATACAAAGAATCTGGCACTCGACACTCTCTGCCTACCATGTAAGGGACTTGGCGTGAAGATATGTATGTATGTATGTATGTATGTATACAAAGAATCGTGGTTTTTATCTTACGAGTGTCTCACTCAAACTCTCAAAAGTGGCTAGATGGAACGGCAAGGTAGCGGCCAAAATGGCACTTTTATGGTCACCCGATAGTAAACTACTATTTATAAAAACTCAAGCTTGGTGTGACGTGGGTTATTGATTTCGATCCACCCCCTCATTTTGGGAAAATTAACCCCTCTTATCTCCCCATCAATTTCAAATTTAAGCCAAACAGATTCAGCCGTTCTTAAATTAAAAATAGTGTAACTAATAACACGTCTCTTTTGTACAATAAATACATCTACCTATAGATTTTAGTGTTTGAATAAATTTTTAAGGTTTAACCCTAATTACTATATGCCAAAACAGTTTCTAAACCTAGCCAGTCAGAGAAGAAACGGCAAAACAAACTCCTCGGACGTTTTTTTTTAAGTGTGGAAAATCCCCCCGGATACCCACCGCTCTCGGGGGAGATCGGCGGGTTATGTTGCACTCGAACCGACTAAAAACCACGCTGTGACCTTCCTGCCGCCGGGCTAGGAGCGAGATGGGGTCGCGTTGCCATTCACCATCTCGCTCCGCGGCTACTGCCCGGTCCATACCGGGCCTCCTCCCGCGCTGAAAGAGGAGCGACTTCGGAGTCGCCCCCCAGGCGTGCGAGGCCGCGCTGGCCGAGGGAAGTCCCCCGACTCCCCCCAGCAGCCCCGCATCAGAGGCGCTTTGAAGGCGAAGGAACCGCCTTCTCGCGCCTCCGGTCCGCCTGCGCCGGAGCGGGCCTGAATTGGGATCGTCCTCCCGGGCCCGATCCGCGGTCTCCTTTTGCTTCATTACGTTTTCGCAAAAGGAGACCACCGCCTGCCAGGACCTGTCACTACCGAGCATGGCGTCGACTACGCTCGGCAGCGAGAGGTCTTCTCCTACGATAGCTAAGAGTGTACGCCGTTGTTGTTCGAATGCGACGCACTCCCCTAGCGTGTGGGACGCCGTATCCCCTGGCGCCCCTCACTCGTGGCAGACGGGAGTCGCATCCCGTTTCGCGATCTTGTGCAGATACTTCCCGAAGCATCCATGCCCGGAAAGCACCTGCACAAGACCCGACCAGCGACCCGAACCGCCGCTGCAGCCACCCTCAGAGGACCGGTCGGATAGCCTCCACCGTCGCCTGCCCAGGGACAGGTCCTTCCACCGCACCAACGTGGTTTCCCACGCCTGCCTACCTACGACCTACTAGCCAGTTTGGAAAGTTTTGCTCCAGGTCTAACATGCCGGCCTCAGGTTGGTAACGCACCATTAACACCTTTGGTGTCTCTAGGCGGCGTGAATTTCTTACTATCAGGAAATAAGTCTGCTTGTTTGCCTTCCTATAACATAAAAAAAAAACTAGAAACACCAACGGTGGTAATGGTGCGTTGCCAACCTGATACCGGATGTTAGACCTGGAGCAAAACTTTCCAAACCTAGCCAGTCAGGAGAAGAAACGGCTAAACAAACTCCTCGGCAACTAATAATATATTATTTGCTAAGACATTTATATTAGGAAAAAGAAACTATAAATCAAACTTTCCTGAAAAATAAAATGTTGATATTATGGTAAGTTTTATTTTTAAGTTAGTCAAATAGCTTTTTTCGAAATTTTTTTATCAGAAATTGTGTTTATTAAAACGGAATGACATACCTACAACAAACATTACCTATTTTTATAAATATAGATATTGGCTAGGCACATGCAATTTCTCGCCGTTTTTAAAATGTGATTTTCCTAAGGTTTCAGCATTTATTTTAAACAATTTGTGATGTTTTTAACGAAGACACATTCAGCTAAAATATATATGCAAGGAAAATGTAAAATTTTTAAGAGATTTAAAGAAGCTCTTTTACCACAATAGACAGTACCTTAAACGCAGTTTATTTTTATAATAATTATCTAAGTAAATACTTTAAATATGATTTAATTGTTACTAGCAATTTGACGATGCTTCGCTGGTGCATTGGTTCACTTTTTTGTTTACTTACGATGATAAAAACATTTTTTTTTTCTAAAAGATTTAGTTATTTACGGTCAAATTAATTTCGTAACCGGTCTAATAGTTTCTGAGCTTGTCTATCACGAACAAACAAAGTATGTATAACTGTTCGTAATAAATAGCAATAGCAACGACTAACGTGCCACACGAAACGATTGTTGTTTCTCGGAATTATAATACACATTCTAACTAACGCGAACTGCTGATGTCATACAGACGTCGGATCTCCGTGAGAGAGAAACATTAGCGTTTGTGCTTGCACTAACCTCTAGGTAACCGTAGCACGTAACATTCTTTGTGTCGCATAAACATTGACCGAATGCTGCTCAGACGAGTTCTCGAACAAAGTTTGTTATTGCTCACGGTGCTAGTGATGTCATAGAGTTTGAGCTCACGCCCAGACTTGTCTGATGCTCGTTTAGTTGACATTTTCAAGTACCAGAAGAAGTTTCCGGAACGGTACGAGACATACAACCAGTTAGCGACAACGCAGTTAATCTCTATCTTTTTCTGGACAATGAGGTTCTAATTTCAGAAGTCGTTTAAATTCCAAAGTATGTACTTGTAAATAAATAAAAAAAAGAGAGAGAAACGCTCGCCGATCGCATTCGTTACACTGAGATCCGAGAAAGAGTGGAATTGAAAGAAAGCGTTGGTGTTAAAATGTGAAAGGGCATGCTTCGCTGGTTCGGTCATGTGAAAAGAATGACAGATTAAAGATTGACAAAGCAGATATACAATGCGAATGTAGATGGATGTAGGTACCTACCCGGGAAGACCAAGGCTGACATTCCATCAGATCAATCGGATATTATCCGAGGGTGGTGTCAAGAGTCTCCGAAACCGGCGTGTTTGTATGAAAACGGTTTACCGACAGTCATACTTAACCAGTGTTAAAAATGAGGTTATGTTACAATATTCAAGTTGCATTGTAGTTAGGTTGGCAGTACTGCACACACTTTTTTTTAATGCGAGTTTATTGGGTAGGTACTACACTAACCTACTGTTGTGTATATCACATAAGTTCGTTTTTAGCGTTGCATAGCCGAAGACTGAAAAACGGAACCCCTATAGATTTGTCATGTCTGTTTGTCCGTCCGTATGTCACAGCCACTTTTTTCCCAAGCTTCTTATAACTTTGTGAATCGCATTTACATTTTTACACCAAAATAGAAAAATATGAATACATTTTGGAGGTCCTCCATACTAAGAACTAAAACTCAAAAAATATTTTTCATCAAATCCATTTATTTTTTATGATACTGGAAGGCAGTTTTATGATACGGGTTTTCTGATGGTAAGAAATTCACGCCGCCTAGAGACACCAAAGGCGGTAATGCTGCGTTGTCAACCTAAAGCCGGGATGTTAGGCCTCGAGCAAAAGTAGTTTTACCGGCTACTTTACCCTCCAAACCGGAACACGTCATGACGTTGTGGCGGCAGGAATAGGTAAGGCGGTGGTACCGATCCGGGTGAGTCGCTGCGAAACTCTACCATCTAGTCAAATGTCACGGCGCTAGTGACGTTAAGCCTATGCTCGCCTTTTACGAGCTGCCTTGCAGGAAGGCAGATGGTCTATTCTGCAAAGGAGCCAGGACCAACACGGGGAAAAATTATTATGATTATGATTGGTCTGATAGGGAATGGTGATAGGGATTATGGATAGATCTTCAAAAGAGATTTATAATATATAAATATATCCTATTAATATTATAAATGCGAAAGTTTGTACGTTTGTTTTTTTTTCACGCAAAAACTGCTCAACCGATTTTTATGAAATGTAGCGCACACATAGAGGTTAATTTGGATTAACACATAGGATATTTTTTCTACTTTAAATGTTCCTGTGGGACCTGTAAACGCGCAGGCAACGCCGCGGACAACAGCTAGTAAGCTATATAATATATTGTCTTTAATTTTTGTAACACGCGTTGATTGCAGACGTTGTATTGAGCTTTCGTGTTAGCGTTCGTACTACGTACGTAGCTTACGTATTACGGGTGTAATTCGCGAACTCGTGCCTAAGCCACAACCACCGTTTAATAAATAAATAGAAAGAACTTTTTCAATATGATACTTGCTGCTACGGAACCCTTCATTTGAGAGTCCGACTCGCGCTTGGCCGCTTTTCAATGGTGTACTTTTTTTAAAATTTTGTGGTCTTAGGTACTTACTAATAAATTTATGTTAAATTTCCCACAAAATATAAATATTTTAATCTTGGATGATACGAGACAATAAGTAGAGCTTACTCAGTTATTGGGCAGGATTCTAAACAGAACCGGTATGACGAGAACATTTCGCAGAAACCGTTGTTGGGTACCTACCTACTACGACATACAAATATGTTACCACATTCGCGTTATCGTTACTCTGACTTTTTAATCAGCGACTTGTTTGAGAAATGCGACACCTCCAGAGAATGTTGTGAATCATCTCAAACGTTACTGTAGTCACACACCTGACACTGGGGCGATAGTGGTTCTTTATTTATTTATCTATTAATTAAACATCCTCTGACACATTCATTACTATTGGCTGGATAAAATCACAATTTAACACAGATGAATATGGTTACTGGCAACTGTAAAACTTTGTTCGCGATCAACTCGATAAATATTTCCGTACACAATGACGAGTTTGTTCAGTCGTAATCTTCACCTAACTAAACTATGATCGTAAGCGCTGTGTCACGGTTTGCTCTTCAATGTACGAAATACATTAAATTATTTTTTAATAAGTTGGAACCTTCATGTTGTTAATATAACATCAATCTTCCAATTTCTCGTCAGCTCAACCTTTATTTGACATCCACCTGTAGTTCCGACATCCGAGCTAACTGCGCGGGCGCGGTCCGGCGTCTGATTTAAATTTATTTTGCTTAAGTTAATAGTGAATTTTATAAAAATTTTGTTTTAAGTGTACGAAATTGGGGCGAGACTTGTCTGATCAATGGTCGTAGGTATGTCGCAACGGGTCTGTGTTAGGTACGATATTTTTGTTTTTGTGTTAACTATAGACAGGGGAAGGTTCTTATGTGAAGGAAAGGGAATATTCCAGGAAAAATAGGGAAAACAACGCTTTAATCCGTACAAACTGTTAGCAGCTGTTAATTCTAAACTTTACGAAGTCTGCCGGGTCGGCTAGTGCTTTTATAAAAACTAACTGAATTTGAAAGGAATTAAATAAATACTACAGCTTAAAGTTTAGTAATAATCATAATAATAATTGTAATGAAACAGTATTGTATTATAGAGACCTCAAGAAAGACTCTTTCTGCATTACTGGATTATAGGCCAGATTCAGAAGGCATTGTTGACGGCACGAGTTGTGTGGAGACTCCTTTTTCTATCTCTCTGATGGCTGGCGGCTTAGTTCTGAGATCACCGCGTTTGTAAATGTATTTTTATGTTTAAATTTTTATAATGTTTTTATGAATGAATAAACCTAGAAATAAGAATGAGAATAATGACACTAAAGGTTAATGTAATGGATGCCGTTGCTTCGAATACGACAAGGACAAACAAACACACACTAGCCAGCTAAATTACACACAAGTGCAGTCTCTCTTCCTGTCCTAGACTTGGTCGCCATCGGTTAGCCTACAGGTTGACAAACTTGCATACTACACTTAAACAGGTCTTTTTATCGCCTATTGGAGAAATTTTCAAAAATCTTTACTGCTTATAAACTATTTAATTGCCTAATTTTGTGTTCATAGATCAAGTAGTTTTTAAGCTTTCGTAATTGATGAGTGAGTGTTTTTTATGCAGTTGTATAAAAAAAGATGATTTGCCAGCGCGATGCCTTGTTCTTGTGGGTAACTTATTTCCAACAATGGCTCCGTATAAAATATAGTGATAACCGGTTTGATGGAAGTTATGCCTTTAAGTTAAATGCCTCAAATCTTAACATAATATAATATGGAAATAAGCGACGCTTTTTATCGCGGCGTTTAATAAAAATGAAACAAAACCTTATTCGTTTTGCGATTTTTGAAACATACCTACAGTATACCTAGTTATAGATTTTTCCTCGCGGCCAAAGCCCTCGCCCCCTTTGCAACACAAAAACTTAAGTATCGTTTTCCCAAATTGTGGGAAGAACAAAATATCAATGTAGTGTAATGATTGGAAAAGTGAAAACTTGTGAGTTGTTGTCAATGTAATGATGTACGTCCACTGGCCAACCGATGTGATGTTAACCTTTTAACCACGCCGTAGCATTTTTTCTGAACGTGCCTCCACCGTCGATCATATAAAAATGTTGATATCACGCAAAAAATGTAATAACATACAATGCAGTTTATTTTACAGGTATTTAAAACAATTATTGAAAGATAATTTTAAAAATACAGACAATCTCTTCTAAAACAAAAGTCAGAAATTAGTCTTATTTTTAAGAGGGCGGCGATGCGAGCTAGTTGTATGGCTTATTTTTTAGACCATGGCGGTTAAAAGGTAAACGGCCCTGTTTTTGAGGTACATTCAGGTACCCACGATTCGTCAAACGAACTACTCAAGGTTTTACTTATTAGGAAACTTAAAAAACACATGTTGAGTTGTCCGATTCGAACCCGGGGCCTCGACCAGACTTCGCCGAACCTGACCAATAGATCACACAGACAATTAAATGTTGGTAACCATTATTTATCAACTAGCTGACCCGTCAGACTTAGTCCTTTTCCTAACTACGTATGTTGAATTTTTGTTTCTTATTAAAGGCATATGTAAGTTATTTACACAATAAAAAAGATATTTGATTATATCAGGCGCTACTTTGCAGAAAACTATTGTAACAGATGTAGAATAAGCCTTAAAAGGTAGGCTTGTCACATTCGGTGTCACTTGCACGACTTGGCGCTTCATCTGTTACACGGTTATTTTTTATTTATTTATCCCCGTGTTGGTCCGGGCTTCTTTGCAGAATAGACCATCTGCCTTCCTGCCAGGCAGCTCGTAAATGGCCTTACCGTCACTAACGCCGTGACATCTGATAAGGTAGTAGAGTTTCGCAGCGACTCGCCGGATTGGTACCACCGCCTTACCTATTCCTGCCGCCATAATGTCAGTGCTTGCCATTGGCGTGTTCCGGTTCGGAGGATAAGCTAGCTAGTAAATTTACTTTTGCTCGAGGCCTATTATCCCGGCTTCAGGTTGGCAACGCACCATTACCACATTTGGTGTCTCTAGGTGGCGTGAATTTCTTATCATCAGGAAATCCGTCTGCTCGTTTGCCTTATGTCATAAGGGTAAGCCTATGATCGCCTTTTACGAGCTGCCTGGCGTGAAGGCAGATAGTCTATTCTGCAAAGGAGCCCGGACCAGGGTAAACATTAGTTCTGACTTCTGACACACAATAAAAACTTTTAAAAATGCTGCCCACAAAAATATTTCTTAATTTGAATTAAGAATCTTGCATGAAAATAAGAACGTATATCTTATACCTTTAAATGAGCAATTCTTGTATATAAATACAAATACATATATACTTGGATTCTCGGAATCGGCTCCAACGATTTTCAGGAAATTTAGTATGTAGGAGGTTGCGGGGGAGATAAATCGATCTAGCTTGGAATCAGTTTTAGAAAATGTCATTTTATTCGTGTTACTGGAAATTTATTACTGAATAATCATCACTGAATAAACATCGCCTCTGTGGTCTAGCGGTCCGGGTGTTGGACTTAACTGCATGAGGTCCCGGGTTCGAA